>JAQIXR010000009.1:0-109530 GCA_034700825.1 Quadroppia sp. Gr-Ori-00064 | reverse complement strand
GAAAACATTAAAAATAAATAAAAGTTTTATTCAATAATCAAAACGACTGCGAATTTCATTAAAAAGTGTATATTTGTTCTAATGTTCAAAATCAGTGTCAAAACTGATAAAAAAGTGAAAACCCCTGAAAAGGAAGAACGGAATAGGACCAAGTACACTTTAGAAATATAATAAAGTTATCGAATATTAAATTGAATTCACTTTTAAATAAACTTAATATTTGTGAATTCAATGTTTATTTATAGATTCAAATCAATTGTATAAACAAAATCTTTGTGTAATTTATTCAAAAATTAACTCAATTCCCAACCAATGATTATAACCAATAGGTATAAACACATGAAGTGAAAAATTCTTAAATCTCTGCAAAAATTCATTGCATTTATTATAAAAGAGTTTTTCATTGAATTATTGAAATTTTGTATAAAAACATTACAATCAAAATAAAAGAGATTTTAATGTCAATTATTGTCAAAAAATTTCTTCACTTCATATGAATTATTCATACATTTGTTGTCAATTCAAAGCTTTCATTCAAAACGATATCGATTCACATAAACAGTCATTTTTAAAGAATTTACAATTTTTTGTGAAGACATTAGACATAAGATTTGAAGTATTTTTATGTTACAAAATAACGACCCAATGATTGACCCAAACGTTTATTTGGCACAAAAATTATGACTTTTTGTAATAAACTCAACATTTTATGCAGTTTTCTCTCAAAAAAGCCATTTCAATGAATTACTTCAGGGGTTTCTTCTTCTTGAGAACAATTACCCTTAAAAAGGGTATCGTTTTGTTGCAGTCGTGGACTGTAAAGATGTGATAGTATTTGAGTTGAATTTCTTTCTGTATTCACATCTCATTCACTCTTTCATTGTTTGAATAAATATATTCTTTCAATACTTGACTCCACAAAAAGACTTCAATTTTTGGCAAATAATAAACTTTTCGATAAATATGAAGAAATAAAAGGAAAGGAAAAAACAATTTCGCTTTTCAATAGAAATCGAGTTATAGTCCAATTCAGTCATTCCTTTAACTTTAGCACAAAAAATGTATTTCCACTCAACTTATGGTCCATTAAAGCAAATTCGTTGCGATTATACGACTCTAAAGGTCTAAAAGACGGACTCAAACAGTAATGAGAGAACTGAACACAACTGAAAACAACTGAAAATATATTTTATGGCATAAAACGGATATTCAGATAATCTCAACAAAACCTGACATTAGTTTATTGTGAAAAGTGTTGTTCATTACTGTATTGAAAACTTTTGTCAGTTTATTGTTTCAAAGTCTTTACTAATGAATCAATAATAATGACTTTGGTTTCCATTGATGTAAAATGAAATGAAATCATTTGATTCATTCCGACAACGACTGAATGGTATATTGTTTCGAAAAAAGCCAAAAAAGTTGTCCAATAGATTAGTTGAGGAAATGTTTGCCGTTTTTCTTATTTCACTTTCAATATATCGTAAGAAAAGCTTTTCTACTAATGAATGCCTTTTGTCGTCATGTTATCTAAAATGCATTTTAACGACAAATTTAATTAAGAAATTCTCTATTCATTCAAATCAACAAATTCTGGATCATTTTTCTGCAAAACATTTTCTTTATTAAATTCTATATAAAATTTAGTTTAATTTCTTCAAAATTTCATTAACTCGTGATTTGAACGATAAGTTTATTCATTGGATTCACTTTTGGCATACATTGAGACAAATGACAATAACATAAATATTTAACAATTAATTAACAAATTCTTCTATAATTGAAATGAATTTATATTTTCTAATTTCAAAACGGCTTTAGATTTGATTTGTCTTTTATTAAGTCATTTGCTTTACTTTAATCACACGTTTTGTTGACATTTGAACGAGAAAATAGGAAAGGTATTGATATAATGATGACCAGGGGCTGTTTTTATTTCAATGTTCTCAACCAATGTTATATAAACAGGAAATTAAATGCTTTTTATTCAATGAACTATAAGTTATTCATTCAATAAATTTCGTTTATATATAAATAAATAGAGAATTTAATTAATAAAAGAGTTGTTTAAAACCCTATAAAACAGGCAATAATTTTTGAAGTATTGCTTAAATTTTGAGTTTTATAATTAAATTCTTTGAAATTTTTCTATATTTGCACTAAAATTCTCAATATTTTGAATGTATATCCAAACAAATATTGATAAAACCCTTATATCTCTTATAAATTGAAAATGTTTTGCATAAAAATATCGATTTTAGTTCATATGTCGGGTTCTGTCATTTAGGGCAAAGGATTTGTCAAACACTGAATCACATGTTTATTAATTAAAAGTTATTTTCATTAATAATGTATTTTTCATTTATTAACAAAAAATTTAAGAATTTAAATCAATATCAAAATGTGTTTTTAAATGAATTATTGGTTTTCATTCATTGATTCATTTGAAAGAACTTTCAATGTTTTGAAAGTAAAGTATAAATAAATTGAATCACTTCTCGAAGACTTTTGTCATTTGAATCTCGTGTCAAAGATCAAAAGGAACGGATCATTTGCAGTGTCAGACATTTGAATTATATTTTGTTTAATATGTGATTCATTCAAATGTTAGAAATCACATTAAGATAACTATTTGCTTCAAAGTTTGAAATTCATATCATGTCATGTAATACACAATTACTATTGACTGACAGTATTTGACATTAAATTCATTACAATTTTTT
Organism: Quadroppia sp. Gr-Ori-00064; assembly: GCA_034700825.1. NCBI lineage: Eukaryota > Metazoa > Arthropoda > Arachnida > Sarcoptiformes > Quadroppiidae > Quadroppia > Quadroppia sp. Gr-Ori-00064. Next base: position 106,807 of record JAQIXR010000009.1, on the reverse strand, counting down.
GAATTTTTCTTTTTAAGCAAATGTTAAATAAATATTAAATGTTAAAAATGTTAAACACGTCTCGAATTTGAGTCAAGAATAGACAATCACTAATAGAGTGTATGAATTATTTCTTAATTTTTAATTTAAAATCATTTTAACAATTATTTATGAATTAATTTAATAAAATTTTTTTGTTTCGATTGAATTAAAAATTAATTAATAATTAACCAAAAGCTTAGACAAAGAAAATAATTTTTCATAAATATTTTCATAATTTCTTGTGTTATATAAAGAGAAAAAAAATAAAATTAAATATTCATTAATTAATTAATCATTGAATGAGAATATAGTGAACCAACAAATGACCACAGAATCAAATTTCCAATCAAAACCATTGATAATGTTCTCAATTTATATTCAAAATTGTAATGTTTGAACACTTTTCAAATGTTTGTCACATTTACTTAAAGTGAAGACTATGTTAATTAGGTTTATAATCACCCCTTAATAACCTGTCTGTGCCTTTAAACGCCCGACCAGTTATGGGATGTGAATGAAAAGTAATTACATTTCTTATGTATAATCCTTTTGATGGGTTTAAAGGAAAGCCGCAAACATTGTTTGCGACTCATATGGACTGAAATGACATTCATTTCATATTATATTTCTTCATCCAATTTATTATTCACACTTTGAGTCTATTCTTTTGCCAACATTTTATGCAAATATGAATGCACTTCATATTCTATAGACATAACGCTCTAATACTTAAATCCATTATCAATGAATGAATGGTAACTCTCTTTCATGTCTTCAATCATTTTTCTCTTTTGTATTTTTTCTTTAGTTTCAAACAAATCCTTATAAGAAAAACGAAAAAATAATGTTTTATTCTCTTCTAACCATTCATTCACTTGAAAGTTGTAATGGATTTATAAATAAGTGAGCAAGGTAATGGCAATGCTATAGTCGTGTTACACATAATCTAAATATAATGAATAATTTCATATAAAAAGTGAAAACTTTTGGCTTCACTTAAAAGAATGGATTCTTTAAATACTTTTAATTCAAGTCATTTCGTGTTTTTTATTTTTAGATACAATATTGGATCAAAACTTAAACATTAAGTGCTATTGTTTTTTGCAGAGATCATCAAAAAAAATATTTATTTGAATTTCACTTTAAAAAGATTTTATTTTTAGTATTTTTTATTTTAAAATTTATTTTTGATAATAATATATAACTTATTCATAATTTAATAAAATTATTTACAAATAAAAATTCAATTTAAAAAATGAAATTCAAAGTCGGAAAACATTTTTTTATTAATTTTGAGTTTTTTTTTCTAAATATAAAAACTCAAAATTTTTGAAACGATTGATATGACAGCGAATGCACTAAATTTGTTGAGAAAAGCGGAACAAAAAGTGAGTTATCGTCAAAATAATAAAATATTTAACATTAAAGTTGATATTATATTATATTAATAGAGCTGTCGTTTAACTTTAAACTCATTTTATCGATAAAATTATCTCAAATTCAAAACTAATTTATTTTGCTTTTCAATCGCAACTCATTTTCGATGAAATAGATTTTGTGTTAATATTTAGATTTGCGTTAAATGAACGACAAAATGATTTTTGAGAAGCAATGCATTTATTGGACGAAAGTCTTTGAGTTTAACTATTCTTTGACACCAAAGTGTGCTTTAGATAATAGTTGTTATATAAATGTTATATAAGTTTTATATTATATAACAAACAATTCAAATGTGATTCTCATTGCAAAATAACATTGAATAAAAGTTATAATTAATTATTCATAAAAAGATTTTTTTTGCAAAAATAATGTGAATTACATTCAGGTAATGAATTACATACATATCAATCAATTCTGTTTTTTTAATTATAATCACTTTTGTGATGAACACAAAAATGGTTTTGTTTTTAGAATATTTCATTATTAGAGTAATTAACAAAAAATATTAATTAATACGAAATTTGATATTCATTTACAAAATATTCCCGAAATTATGTCAAATATTTCCATAATTTTGTGAATATTTAAACAAAAATTATAACAAAACAAAATTTGGGTAAAAATCAATATTTTAATAAATTTTTAATAATCTGTTGAAATATATGTATAAAAAATAGTATTAAAATAGCAATGATTTGTCAGATAATAACTATTCATCATTTGTTGTCATTTTTGTTATCTTTTTTGTTATAAAAATCAAAAGTTTATTAAATTTTAAATAGTTTTTGGGAAAACATTTCATTGAAAGCAATTACTGCGGAAGTAATAGACATATGAATTGAGTTTAAGTAAGAAATAAAGGCTATAATTGTGTGATAGAGTGCCTAATAGTGAACATGAATTGCATTGTCGATAACATTGGGTGCGTCACCACAACATCCAGTGCCTAATATGAAAAACATACGAATTATTCCATACTATTATTAACTCTACGGGTCGTCACTATTAATGGTTAGGGGCTTACAGTCTGACCATTTGGCACTGTATGGCTCTTAAACATTTTTTACATGTGTAGCACAACTGCTTGAAAGGGAACACCAGATCCCTGTCCATCGTATGAGTTATGTCAACTCTATTCTAATATAAGTCATATTATATCCAAAGATAAATAGATTTGGTTTTACTTTATGACCACTATTTGTATGACTCAAACACTAATTGAAATAAATTGACAACGATTTCAATTCTATGATAAATATCAAACACATTAATAATTGGCTTTTGTTTGGCTTTCAATCATTTTTGCCATAAAAACAGTCAAACAAAACAAAACAATCAATAAATTGAAGAAAATATTTCTTTTGGTTATAATTGTTATTTCGTATAAGAATTTTTGAAGTAAATGTTTCGACCATTACCTGAGAAGGTTGTAATTGGGGTGGCATTGGGGCCGTTGGTTGTGGGACAGGAAAGCCGAACAGTTGTCCGAGAGATGTGACAGCATTTTGTCTTTCAAGGAGCAAATGTGGAAACATTGCCATTGAATGTATGGAACAGTTGTTAAAAACTTTATTCAAATTATGACTGTCTTTGCGTTACACGAATTGAGACAAATATTTTGCATTCATATTATGTCAGAAAAGAGAGAAGATTTCAAAACTTTCATTGAATTAACACATTATGAGATCAACTGTTAAGACATATGGGTCTGAATGACGAAAGGAATCTTTACGTCGAAAAAGACAATAAGAAAATGTTTTGGCACTCGATTATAATGGGCTTCAATTCTGCTTATATTCTGTTATTATAACAACAGAGAAGTTGTGTTTTGAGCGAAACACAGGAATTGAATCACTATTTATAGAGACGTTAAAAATAAAGGAAATAATGATATTTATAATAAGAGTGATTATGTCTAAAGCAATGCAAACACAATGTGTTTGAAGACGGCTTTGCATCTAATAAGGCATTCATTCATTCACTGCATCTTCACATATGCCTTAACCCAGAGCACAGTTATCATAAAAGTTAGAGATTCTGTTGACTCGACTTCGCGTTTAGAAACACTGGAGTGAAAACAACTTCTCATACGTTGTGCCAAACCTTGTAATGCCTTTCCTATTGCGCAACGGAATATTGGGTCGACCGGAGGGTTGTCACGAGCAACAGGTATAGCAAAGACAGCACCGACACTAACGATACAGACACTGGAGGCACAGATTCTTAGCCGTAAAACACATCCATTCCCTCAGATTAAATCAATTGGGAATTGAAAGATCTTTTCAACTATCCATTGCCTGTCCTTTTCTGACATCCCTTTTCTGACATCAATTGTATGTTTAAAGCATTTTTCAAAATTCAATTCAACTATCAATACATGAATACGAATAACATTCGGAACTGTTTTCCAATAATTGCTTTCTATTGTCATTTGTTTTCAATTTTCAGATCTAATGAACGAAAGAATTCTTTTATCACTGAAAGGAAAGTAAGTTTTTATGGCAAAAGTGAAAATAAACGCAAAAATTCTGTTAATTTTCTCACTTTTTATGGTTTTGTCAATAATTTAATGCAATTTATTCTCAATAATTGCACTCAATTTCAAACTCTATTTAAGAACAGAAAATATTGTTTGAAATTTTGTTTTTAGTTTTAAACCATTCATTCATTTCAATGGATTTTATGTCACAAATATTTTAATATTTAGAGACAAATCAATTTTTCATTCAAATTCTGATAATTTCTATTGTTTTAATAGAGAAAAATTCTTCAGTTATTTCACAAATGAGTAAATAATATCTAAAATATCATTAATTTTCAGGAACTCATAGAAAAGCCTTTCCTTCAAAAGAAAATGTTTTCAATCAGTAAATATGTTATTATAAGACCTGTAATAATGTAAGGAATGAACAGATGTTTCAAAGAATTTGTTTATTCTAAATAAAAAATATTAGTTTTTATACTAAAACTCGGTTTCAATTCATTTCAATTGAATGCAAAACACATGTAATAAAAAAATTCAAAAAATACCAAAATATAAGAATATTATATATTTTATGTATTATTCAATTCAAGTCAAGTGAATGCAAATTACATTAATATTCTTTCGTTTGTTTTATTCAATATTTTAGATAAAATTTGAGTTAAAATCAAATAATTTTTAATGATTTTAGAGTTTTATTAATTATTTAATTTTATATTTCAATTAAAAAATGTAAAAATCTTTGCATTATTTAAATAAAAAATCAAACGAAAAAAGAATATAAATAATATAAAAGCCTTAAAATCAATATTTTATTTCATTGAATGTCTTGGAATTGCAATAAAATTGCTTTCTTCGAAAAAATATAATAAATGTTAGATTTTGAGCCAAATTATGTAAAACATCAATGAAATTGATTTCAAACAAAATCCAAAAGAGAGAAAATATTAAGACTTTGTTTTTTATGTTTTTCAACACAATATTAGTCTTAATTCAAGTATTTTCTCAAAGAATATTAAATATTATTTTTTGAATATTTTGTTTCATTTCTTACAAAAAATTGTTGCAATTTATTTAAAACTTCAGTTCAGATATGAAAAAACTGACAGAAAAAAAAACATTAAATGAATTCAAAATATCGTAAAATTGAAAAAATATTAGCTTTTCATTCAATGCTTTGTTTGTTTGAAGTCTTAATAAATAATCAATGAAATGATGAAACTTTCGATCATTTCTTCTCAACAAATAATACTTACATTAAATATAAAGAATTTATTGAAAAAATTAACTGAAAATTACATAAACTTTATTCAAATAATTGTTTTGATCTCAAAAAATGAAAACAAATCAAAGGTTTAAATGTTTTTAATGACAACTGATTTTGCAATCGATTTGAGACCAAAGTCGAAAGCAATGACAAAACGAAACATTGAGTAATAAATACTTCGAAGGATTCAAAGGATGTAATCGAGTTCATAACGGATGTAATTGTTCTTCGAGTCGTTTGGACAGCGAGGATAACCGGCCACAAGAGTGTCCTGACCTCCGATGTATAGAGTGTTATATACTTTCCAATAGACATCCCTCACTTTGCGCGCCGGATGGAAAAGACCCTAAAATGACAAGAGATTAACAAAAATTGTCAATGAGTTCAAGAGATAATGAGAGGACAGTCACCTGAATGGTGTAGTGCAACATCTTTATTGGTCCCAAAGACATCTTCATGCCCTCAATGGCACCCATGAATGCCTGCACCAAATGAGGGGAAGTCTCGAAAATGTTAGGCCAAACGTAATTCAATAAGTGTGTCAAAGCGTCTTCACATCCAAACCCATAGACGCCGAGCGCCATGTGTTGGATGACAGCACAAGCCGTCTGCCGGTGCACTAAATCTCTATCCATTAGGGCGTCTTCGAGTAGAGGAGTGATGGCATAGATGTAATCCTTTCCCATTTCGCCGATGTATTCGAATAGAAAGGACAGGGATTTGAGAACTCCGTTCTGAACATTCAGTTCTGGCACTCGATATTCATTCATAAGCGCCGGCAAAACAGTGAATGGAGAACAGGTTTCGGCGACAATAGCGATGGCAACTGTAGTGCACACTCTGTTCTGCCTTTCCTGCACTCGAAGGTTGTTTAGAAGAGTGGCCAACACGTCGTGGGGACCGATAGCTTTGGCGATGTATCCAAAGGTATTGACTGTCGCTCTTCTGATGGCTTTCTTGTGAGCCTTCAGCAGTTCCAGCAATTCAAAGCATATTCTCATCCATTCCCGCGCCGACACATACTCTGCCCCTCGATCTGCGATACGACCGACCAAATCAATACAGTTCTCCTGAACTTTTTCGTGTCTGTTCTTCAAGATAGGGGTCAGACGGGGTAACAGGTCTTTGATGGGAGGCGTCATCTTATGCATACCAATCACATTCACTATCGCTTTCAAAGCACCTAATATTGAACCCAAGACTTCAGGGTATTCTTCGCCCAAATATTCGTAGAGAACAACCCCTAAATGACCCATCAGTTTCTCCTCTTGACATGTCTTCATCACAATAGCAATTCTTGAGATCAGATCCGCCGCCTGTTGTCTCACTTTCGCCGACTTGTTGTTCAGACGCCAAAGAATAGTTCCACAAATCTGTGGCAAATAGGGTTTGACTCTCTTTCCCAAAGCGTTGACAATAGTTCCGAATCCATTCAACATAACCAAGTCTTCAGTTGTCTGTTCTTGAAATGCGTATAGAATTCCGTCGATTAGCTGTTCTTCAAGTCTTGAGTCGATCTGAGCGGCGCCTAAGTTGGACATTATCTTCTCGATGGTCTCCATAACCATTTTACGGTAGGCCTCGTTCTCATCCTTCAAGTCGTCCACAATTCTGGTTATGATTTCCGCCGCTTCCACTTTGTTGGCGATCTCTACCGTCGTGTCCACCAATTGTCTGTAGTTCCTGCGGTCGAGTGCCATCCGATGGTTCCAAAAATGTCTGAAGAAATGAGGCAAAACTTCTTCTTTTATATACTTTGGTTCGACACCATCTGTTCCACAGCACTGTTTGACTACTTTGAGCACAATTTTCTTCATCTCTTCGTCCGGTGATTGGAATTCTCTGATCAAAATCAGCATTACTTCACGTGTATAATAGTTGGCGTATTCGGCGTCCATCAGAGGAATCAGATATCCAATCGCTTTGAGGAAAGCCGCCAAACCTTTGCCTCTATGGGTGCGAATGCCTTTCCATAAGGGTTTGAGCACCGAATCGAATGATTCGATACCATAAGGAGTGGCCGCTTCTGCCAGTGCTGCCAATGCAAGCGCAGTAATGGTTCTGACCTTCTGTTGTTCGTCGACTAATCCGTGTTCTATGATCTCAACCAATGATCTCAAATGTGGAAGAATAGCACAACCCATAAGAATAGCAATTTGTTGTACTATTTTGATGCCTGTGTGCCGGGCCTGCCATGACTTCTTGCTTTTACAGACAGCTTTAAGGAAAGGTAGCAGAGAAGGTATGCCAAGTGCTGAGGCCACGACTGCGAACGCGCGCGCCGTTGTGTTTCGTACGTATTCATCGATGTTGTCGATGTCCGGTCGCATAGTTGAGATCATTGTCGCCAAACCGGCGGCTTTCGCCAGATTGGAGATAATCTCCCGGCCCTCGACCCGAGCGTAATAGTCTTCGTCGATAAGTAATGGTTCGATGACTACAAGTATTTTATGAACATAAGGTCGAACCAAATCATCCAATTTGTACAGAATTCGATCGATTACTTTAACCAAAAGATGCCTTTCCTGATCCTCAAGGGTTGGTGACATCAGAAGAGGAAGAATTTGATTAAACAGCGGTCCGGCGCCGAACTCCCGAGCCTTATCTGTAATCTGTCTGAGCGCCGACTTCCTCATAGGGGGCGTTCCGTTCTTTATTTTAAGCAATAATTTCATAATTTTTCGCTCCTTTTGTTCGTCGGGACTCAAAGACTCTTCGTCGACGTCTGTCAACAGTTTGTCGAAGTACTGAATGTCTTCAGGTTTAAGAGGCGGCAGATTCTGGCCTTTGGGCTCCATATCCATCATTTTTGACGACTGTTCCTCTTTTTGAATGAAGAAACCCCCGCCCCCTCCGACACCTGACATTGGGGTTGGAGTTGCCGTTAGCTTACGAGCCGGTGTTCTTATAGGCATATACCCTGCAGGGGGCGGAACTACTTTATAGCCAGGGGGGAAGAGTGAGTCGAGTTCGTCGTCATTCATCGGACGATTTCGTTCATCGATCTCTTTCTCCCATCTGTAGGCCTGCATCTGCTCGGGTGTCATCGGCACTAAGTGACCCGGAGTAGGGGTCGCCATTCCCATCGCTTTGGGCCCCATAGGAGTGGCGCCGCTCGGAGTGATTGGTGTCATCGATGGCGTCATCATTGAAGGAGTTGCCGGAGTCATAGAACCGGCTGCTGGTGTCTCGTCCCAACGCGATCTACGTTTAGAAGCACCCGGAGTGGGTGTGTCTTGGATCAGATCAACCCCTCTATCTGCTCGGGGTGTTTCAGCCCAACCCGCCTGTCCAGGAGTCTCTCCTCTTTCAGTCTTTGGTGTTTCGTCCCATCGATTGCGTCGAACACTTGCTTTATGTCCAGGGGTTTCGTGACCCGGGGTTAAAGGTGTGGCACTGGCGTGCATTGGGGTTGGATCCCAGGCCTCAGGTCCGGGAGTTTTAGAACCGTCTGGAATCCTACCGGGCGTTTGATCCCACATTCCGGGAACGGCTGGAGTGACGGCTTCGGCGTAATCCCAACTCGACTTCTTTTTTGGCGGTTCATCAGAGGCTTCGGCGATCGGTTGGTCCCAACGCCGACGTTTCGCTTTGTCTGCATTCGAAACCCCTTTCAAATCCCCTGATTTCGACTTCTCTAACAATTTTTTTCGTAATTCCGCCTAAAATTGAATTAAAAATTAGTAAAAAAAAGTAATAAATGAGTGAATGGTCTGAAAATACCTCCTCGTGAGAAACGGCCGCCTCTTTGATAATAGTCTGATAGGTTCTGGCTCTCGCATCGGGTGTTTTGCCGCCTGTAATATATGAATAAATGACAAGAAAAGGGTTAATACCTTAAAAGGAAAGGTTTTATAATTAAAAATATCTGCGAAAACAAGACTTTAAGGCATTCAATGACTTGTTTTCGCTGTGATTGCAATCAAAGTATCAAAAATTGGAGAAAAATACAATAATTACTCGAAATTGAAAAATAAAAACTAATTATCGATTTAATTGAAATCTATTGAAATATATCTCCAAATGTTTGACACCTTTAATACGTACTTCTTTATGTCCATAGCTATAGACCTCATGAGTGGTCTAATGTCTGACTTAATGGCCTGAAAATAGTCTCTTTGGCATTAGTATAGGTTTTGTACTTTTGGTTCACTCACACAAATCACACCCTTTTTTATATTAAAATAATTACATTTAATTCATATTAAGCCCTAACACAACACGTACTCAAATGGTGTGGACTTCAAGAATATGCGAACAAACAGTTTATGTCCAAAGACTGAATGAAAAGAAGACTTCGATTAGACATCCATTTATTCGACATTTTATTTCAGTTTTTTTTATAAAATCATTTGTAAATCAATTTTGTTTTTCGCAAAGAATTCTTTCGGAACTGCTTTTCAGAAGCGATATAACTGTCAGACATTCATTCATAACTCATTCACAACTGAATCCAACATATCTTTCAACAAATCAAACCTCAGACCAAAACTCAAACCAAACCAATCGATAATGAATTAATGAATTGAAAACTGAAGAACACATACCGTCAGCAAATAAATCAACTCTTTCTGGCGATAACTTTCTTGACCTGTATTTGCTTCGGTACTCGTCTTCGCGGTCAGCGATTCGTGGGATCCGTCTGTCAGCCAATGGATCGAAATCCTAATCAATTGAGAAATGAAGACAAATATGAAAAACATTGAATCAAATGAAGAGTTCTTTAGACAATACCTTATCGATCATATCTGACAGAAAAACTTTGGGCGCATTGTATGACTTCTTTGTGGTCAGGGATCCGTTGGCGGCCTCGTAGTCGTCATCCTTTAAGACATAAATAGGTTATTATGTATTGAAACAATGGTATGGTTTGAGACAAACCTCATAGTCGTTGTCGTCGTTGGCAGCGATGGATGTGTTGTAATTGTCGTATTTGTTGCCATTGTCTCCATATATGTCTGAATCCATGTTTGCATTCGTCAAAGACATCGATATTCTTCCCTCGGAATCAATTCCACCGCCATTTTCGGCATTAAGACTCGCTTTCTTGGCCTGGATTTCAAGGATTTGTGACTCAATTTCTGAACAAATGAACAAAACATTCAATTTATTGATACAAGTGATGGACAGTCGATACAAACCCTCATGAGTTCTGGCCGGTTGTGAAGCCATTGTCTTCGCCTTTATTTCACTTTTATTCAAATCAATTAAAACTCAATTAAAACTCATTTCAATTAATAATAATTATTGAAATCATTTAAAAAAACGTTTTGTTTATAACAAATGCAATGAAATTGTGAACAAAACGTAATTAAAATCAAAATGGAGTCAAAAATAGCATTGCTTTTGACTGCCATCTCTTGGGCTGAAGACAACACATCACAGAATCACATCCTCTTCAAGTCATGCGAAGAATAAAATATTTTTGGATATTTTTATTGATTTTAATGCAATAAATGATTAAATGTAATAAAAATACAATATTAACCAAAAAGGGGGCAAAAAAAGAAAATAATTATAATTATTGAATAACTGATAGACAACTGAATAGTGATTAGAGTCAAGAGAATCGATGCGAATATAAGTCATTATAAACCATATATTCATATAGTTTGGGCTAATGTTAAGAATAGATAACTGTTTGTCAAATGAGAACAAATTATGGTTAAAGACATCAAACATTTCAAAGACATTGAGATTATCGAGAGTTCACAAAATGACAATTAATTGCATTCAAACCATTCAATGGCAACAGATCTCTGTCTGTCAATGGTCTCAATCCCTGACCTATTGGCCAATGGGTTTGAATGCGATGAAAATATGTTAATAATTGGAAGCATTTCTTCCCTGTCCGAGAAGGGAATTGATGCCGGCGTTCATCTGCATGTCCTGAGCTTTCTGTTTATACTCAATGATAGCGTCAGTCAAGTCATTGATGATCTGTTTCGCAACTCTTATGTCTTCTTCGGCTTCCAGTTTACAGGCCTTTATCTGTTTGAGGCATTGCTTGAGTACTTCCGTCTGTTCTCCCGACTCAACGACAATAATATCTGACTCCACGTCCAGCTGTTCCTCTGGAATGGTCGGTCTCTCATTAAGGATTTCGACATCACCTCTTCCATAGACCAGTTCCAGCTCTTGAGCTCTTCCCTGTGCCATACGAATGAGTGCAACGTTACGATTGGCTCGTCTGCCGTCAGGCATGAGATAAGTTCGGGCCTGATTTGGGTATTTGTTGGCCTGAAAGACATATATATTATCAACCATTCAATTGAAAGCCATGAGAGGAACAGACGATATATCGGACGCGATGGTTGTAACCAGTGATGTGTTCCATAATTGTGGCGCAGGTATTGAACTGCTTACAGAGCCGGCAATGGTATACACGCGGGGCCTCACCATCCGGATCCCTGTACTCAATCACATACTCGAGACCTGTATTAATAAAGGGTTTAATTATATAATCAAATCTTCATTTCGTTCAGACATTCGTACCAACGATTGGGTGCTTTGTGAGACTCAACTGTGACTCAAGAGAAGTCTTATTGTTGAGAACCAAATCAATGAGAAGAGCGTCTTTTCGTGGAACTGATCCATCAAATGGCAATGCAATCAAATTGTAATCAAATGGCAATCAAATCAAAACAATTCAAACCTATGTTTCCGTTGATTATTAACTGATAATAAGATTCAAATAATTATTAATAAAAACTAAAAACAGTTATTATCACAAAATACCGGCATATCTCGTCTGTCCCGGTGTTTCGGTCTCTTCGGCGCCGGGAACATAAGGTGGCCCTCATTGTTGGGATCTATTCAATCAAAATAATATCATTTCATTCTCTTAAATGTCATGTCTTAAGTCATATCTTAAGACATGTCTTCATGTCTTCAGATAACGGACTAACGAATCAAAATCAACACAAAGACAGACAAAGCATACCATTAGTCCTCTGTTCGACCATATCTTGGACTTTGGCCCCCATTTTATCCCATGTCATGTCTTCCATCTTAAGTGGACTGTCATCTGTAATGCGATTGAATTCAGACCTCAACTCATCCAAAGAAGGAGTCGAAGACATCTTTGGGATTCGTCCGAATTGTGGTGAACGCCGCCCTCCGAACCCCTGGCGAGGGGGAGACCGCTCTCTGCCATACATTCCCGACTCTGGGGTCGGAGAAGAAGCTCTTTTGCCGTAATAATTACCGAAAGACATGACTGTTGTTAACAATGGTTTTGTCTTTTTTGCTTTTGTGGCAAAACTTGCGATCAATGGATTGAAACCATTTAAATGATGTTCACAAACACTGTTACTAAAAATGACGACAATTTGTCGACAAAATTAGAATTAAATGAAAATATAAAATAAAATATAAAATAATTTTCGATAAATTATATCAAAAATCGCAATCAAAGCAATTAAAAACTTTTTTACGTTAATTGCAATCACTTTATGAATGATTTTATGGACATATTTTGATAATATATTTTCAAGTGATGAAAGACTGCAAATATAGTCAAATGAAAGCATATATTTGTGTTCAAAGTTTTGGTACTTTTTTAGTTCAATAGACACTGTGTTTGACATATAAAAGGACTAAAAATATTATTCAAAATTTACATCCAATTCACAAATACTGTAACGATTTTGCAATTGATTTTTAATTATTTGAAACATATTTTTATTAATGAGAAATAAATTATAACTAAATTATTTCATTTCTACAATTTTTTACCCCTTATTCAGGGGTCAAATCATATAAATACTTAATACAACAAAATGAATGACTTTAACAAAAATCTCTTCTTTAGTAAAACCATTGAATTGTTGAACAACTTCTCAATTGATTGTCTTTGACTGAAATGTCAAACAATCACTTCTTCACCAAAAGTGACGCCAATTTGTTGTCAATTGTTCTACTTCTTCACCGATCATATCATTGTCTCAAAGGCTTTCATGTCATTAAAGGATAATTGCTTTCATTTGTCGTTCATATCATTGGGAGTGAAATGAAGTCCAAACCAGACATCGATTCGTTGATCATTGAGTGATGTCTTTGGTCTGAATGTCCGCAAAACAGTCTTTTCGGTCATTTGGACACTCTTTTAGTCATCGATTGGTTTGAGTGTTAGAAATGTCTTCAATCTTGAGCTAACACTAGAGCTCGAAGACATCGAATGGCTTTTGATTGTCATATCACAAGAGATTTATTGACAATCAGTTGATAATAAAAGCTAACCATCGATGCAAAGCATGGTCTCAACCATTGATGTCTTCATCTGAAGCCATGCCCACATCAAAAGGCACTTCCATTGTCTCATTGATCACATCATAACTCAATGCAAACTATGATCACATTTGGCGCCAAACAGACGAAGAATGGCTTTCAAGTGCTGTCTCTGGTGTCCGAAATCACAACCAATGGCTCAAAGTGTGTCACATGTGATGTCTGTCCACCACTGGGTGTCACTACCGGTGCTGTGGCTCAACGTATGACATATTAGGCAATGGTATTGAAACCCAATTCACTTAAACCGCATTTTGTGTCACGTTTTCAATCAGTTGTAATTGTTTTCAATATTTGTTTGATTTTTGTATTCATTTAACCGTTAAATCAATTTCATCGACAATGCCTTCGGACAACAAGAAGAAAAGAGACGCCAAGAAGAAGGAAATGGCGAAACAGAGGGACCAGAAGAAGGTGCCCAAAGATGGGGATAATGTGACGAATGGTAATGAAGACAAACAAACGAATGGCAACTCTTTGCCGATCACTGAAGAGGAAAAACTCGTGAAATCTTTAGAGAAAGACATGGATCTGAACGCCGAGTCGAGAGCTTGTACTGGAGTGCTGTCAATACATCCGCGTTCAAGAGATATCAAAATCGATGGCTTTTCGGTCACTTTTCATGGCGTAGAGCTCTTTCAGGACACGAAAGTTGAGTTGAATTGTGGCCGAAGATATGGTCTCATTGGTCTCAATGGCTGTGGAAAGTCGACACTATTGGCCACTTTGGGCCGAAGAGAAGTTCCGATTCAGGAACACATTGACATCTATCACTTGACACGAGAAATGCCCCCTTCGGAGAAGACAGCCCTCGAATCGGTTCTGGACGTCGATCAGGAAAGGATTCGTTTGGAGGCGTTGGCCGAAGAGTTGGCTCATTATGAAGACGATGAAAGTCAGGAACAGTTGATGGATATATACGACAGACTCGACGACATCGGCGCCGATAAGGCAGAGATGAAGGCGTCCTATATTTTAAAGGGTTTGGGATTTACTAAAGAAATGCAGAACAAAAAGACTAAAGACTTTTCCGGCGGATGGAGAATGAGAATAGCTTTGGCCAGAGCTCTGTACGTCAAACCACATCTACTACTTCTCGACGAACCGACCAATCATTTGGATCTCGACGCCTGTGTATGGCTCGAAGAAGAGCTCAAGTCTTATAAACGCATTTTGGTTCTCATATCCCATTCTCAAGACTTTCTGAACGGCGTCTGTAATCAAATCATTCACATCGACGACAAACGACTCAAGAATTATGGCGGAAATTATGACGCGTTTGTGAAGACCAGATGTGAACTATTGGAGAATCAGATGAAGAGATACAATTGGGAACAGTCGCAGATCGCGCACATGAAGGTATGTATGGTTTGGCTTCTCTTCAAAGTGTCACAACTCTATTAATGATGACTTAAAGGCCGAGTTGTAGTGTCTGTAACTGACTTCCGGTTGGAACAGCTGACCGGAAGTGAGTTCAGTCCCAATGATCTAATACTCGAAGCGATATTTTGAATGATCTGAACATAAATTATAAATTATTATCATTTTTATGGCATTTGTCGTCAAATCTGACCAACTCTTTGTCGCACAGGACTATATCGCCCGTTTCGGACACGGAAGCGCCAAACTGGCCCGACAGGCACAGAGCAAAGAGAAGACTTTGGGCAAAATGGTTGCCGGAGGTCTCACGGAGAAAGTGATCGCCGATAAGACGGTTTCGTTCTGTTTCCCCTCCTGTGGCAAAATCCCTCCGCCGGTGATTATGGTTCAAAACGTGTCGTTTCGTTACAGCTCTGACACCCCTTACATCTACAAGAACCTAGACTTTGGTATTGATTTAGACTCAAGAGTAGCACTGGTCGGACCCAACGGTGCCGGAAAGTCGACACTTTTGAAACTACTCTGCAATGAATTGGTTGCAACCGATGGTATCGTTCGAACCCATTCTCACCTAAAGATAGCCCGATATCATCAACACTTACACGAACAGCTCGACCTCAATCTGTCGGCGCTCGAGTATATGATGAAATGCTTTCCAGATGTGAAGGAAAGGGAAGAAATGCGGAAAATCATCGGCCGATACGGACTGACGGGTCGGCAACAGATATGTCCTATAAGACAACTATCGGATGGCCAGAGGTGTCGAGTAGTGTTCGCATGGCTTTCCTGGCAATGCCCTCATCTACTACTTCTTGACGAACCAACCAATCATTTAGACATTGAAACCATCGATGCTTTGGCCGATGCTATCAATGACTTCGAGGGCGGTATGGTTTTGGTGAGCCATGACTTTCGACTCATAAGTCAGGTATAACTCATTGAGTGCTTGTTTTAGCCATTGATTCCATTAATGCCTAATCGTATGCATAGGTCGCCGAAGAGATATGGGTTTGTGAAAAGGGAACGACAACTAAATGGAACGGAACTATTCAGACATATAAACAACATCTGAGAAAAAAAATTCTGAAAAGTATTGAAAAACAAAACAATTGATTGAAAAGACATTAGTTTTATGTTTAAAATATATTTATTTATTCACAAAACTTTTATTAATAAAAAATTGTTTGAATTAATTTTATTGAGTTTTTTGTACAAAACGTACGAAAAGTTATTTTGAAATATTTTTACAATTATTGTATAATTACTTCAATTAATAAAATTTTTATTTTGGAAATAGTTTTCGAAATGTATTTCTTCGAAACGTTTAGGCATTTCTTGACATAAATTATATTAAATTTCTTTTATTGCAAATAAAGTGAATCAAAAATTTCACAAATGTTTGTCATTTGTTATCATTTGTGGAACGTATATACAGTTTGGCCTCGACTTAGAGATCGATCGATGTTTTTTGACAACATTTTCGACTTAATCAAAGCCTTACTGAAGTCGAGGTCGAACTGTGTCTGAAACAGACGTCCCAACAGAATATCAACTCTTAATGAGTGGAAAGAGTATT
Source organism: Quadroppia sp. Gr-Ori-00064 (assembly GCA_034700825.1). NCBI lineage: Eukaryota > Metazoa > Arthropoda > Arachnida > Sarcoptiformes > Quadroppiidae > Quadroppia > Quadroppia sp. Gr-Ori-00064. The sequence goes on along the minus strand of JAQIXR010000009.1, from coordinate 90,352 downwards.
AAAATTATAATAATTCTCTCATTAATACAAAAGTCTATTCAAACAAACGTCTGAAAATGAATTGAATTTTTGTTTAATTAAATTTTATTATAAATATTAAAAATTATTTTAAATTTTATCCAATGTTTGCAAAAATATTAAATTCAAAACATTGTTTATTAACTATTGTATAGCTTTTGGCGTTTTATTACTTAATAATTACAAAAAATATGAAATTTTAAAATAAAATTAATTGATTTTATTATAAAAATGATATAAAATATAATAATTGCAAACATTTGCTTCAATTTCTTCATTAACGAAATTCTTGGCAAATATTGAATAAAATGAATTACTTTTGACTAAACTTTTAAACAATTGAAGGACAGACAGAATATATATCTTAAGGTCGATAGAATATAATGTGAACACCTGTCCAATGCCTGTCCAACGCCTAAAGAATCTTCTATCCCAACAGGTTTTCACTCGATTACAGATAAGTGGCCTTGGATTCAGAATCCGAGCACAAATGAATTGTTGTGTTAAGCCCTGTCTTCCGATGTAAAACGTATTGAACTATATTTCCCATTGAAAAAAGTGGAACAAATTAAGGACGACTGACCGCAAAGTAATACTTATAGTCTTAAAGCAGTAATATTTGTTCTGTGCTCTAATGCTCTAATTATGCCGTATTTTCTCTGTAATTATTAACTAAAACTGTGTTTAATATAAGTAGTCATCGTTTGGGCACATAATTGGCTGAAATTCAATTGCTTTAATTCAGAACAAGTTTTGCTAAACTTTCTCACAAATTGACAAAACATTAAACAATTTATTTATTATATGTTTTAAACGAGAAATAAAAACATTTTTAAATATGATTTTCATTTACTTTGTTTTTGGTTTAGTTTTAGTCAACACTTTTTCGGTTTTTGGTAAGAATTGTAAAATTTTCTATAAATATAATAATCATTATTAATAGCAATCCTTGAGTTGTATTCATATAAATATTTTCCATAATCTAATTCACTTCAATACAGGTCAGTCCCACTGCCCTCCTGAGGGTATCTATGCCTATGAGCACCCGAAGGCATGCGATCAGTACTTCTTGTGCACTAATGGCACTTTAACTCATGAATTCTGTCCCAACGGATTGGCTCACGCTATCGACGGCGCCGTCTATGGCTTCTGTGCCCACCACTGGAAAGTCGATTGCAAGGGAAGACCAATCGGTATCTCTTTTGTCTCATTTGTGGTTCACTTTTGATATTTCATTTAAGACTTTCTTAAAATATATTCAATTCATTTGATCTATAATTAACTCCTTATTATCACTTGATATGATTTTAGCAATAATTTTGAGTCAAATAAACCCATTGCTTATCTATACCGACAGCCGACCCCATCGCCACCCCTGGATGCCCCTGGCAGTTCGGCACCTTCAATGAAGACGACGTCCATCGCTGTAATATATTCTATTCTGAGTGCATTTGGGGAATACCTGAGCGTAAAGAATGTCAAAAAGGGTTGTTTTATGACGACCGCATCAAAGGGTGCAATTGGCCGGACAAAGTCGGGTGCAGTAGTGAAGGACTGCTTAACTTCCAGTGCCCATTGGAAGACAAGGAGAACAAGTACTGGCCTTATCCCCGATACTTTTACAACAATCACGCCATCATTACCTGTGTTGACAATCAGCCCAGACTTATCAACTGTGGCGAAGACGAGTTAGTCGATGGCCACTCTCTCACCTGTCAGGCCATCCATAAAGAAGACAAACTAAAGCTATTGAACCATAGATTCAATTAATGTGTCGAACATTACATGCGATTACAGAATAATAATTATTTGTTTGAATAATCATTTATTTGTCATTCATTTCAATCATTGCAATCGATTTCATATAAAACAAACTTTTAAACAAAAAGCAATTGTTTTCAAATCAGTCGACAATTGCTCTACAGTTGAGGTTTGTGTTAATTATAGGCATTTGTCGTTAGTATTGCTATTAGTGTTGAGTTTGTCCTACAAAGAAATTGACTCAAAATTTAAATTTAGTAATGAATTGAATGGAAACGAAAAACACGAAAACCTCTCAAAAATCTAGTCTTTTGGCATTCGGTTCGGTGTCTGAAAAGCCTGTTCTACTCATATCACTATAGGCTCATTGAATCTCTCCAATCGTATGCCTCTTATATTAAAACCATTCAATCGTATTAATACAAGATCTGTGCCTACAGTCTAATGCATGACCAGGTATAGGGGCTGTCATTACTTGTTTGGCATCGCTTCCACTCTTCGTTAATATCGTTTGGCCTTAATATCGATGAAAACAATTTATTTGTCGCTATTCTTCTGTAAACACTCTTTGCTTTGAAAACTATTTTTATAATATTTTATTATATATAAGAAATGCAAAAAGTTTTGCAAACTTTGCTATTTTTCTTCATTTGTTCGTTAATTCTCTTGAATCTACCGTTTGTTACCTGCGCTGACGCCGATGAAGATGGTAAGTGTGATCACATTCAAGGTCATTCAATGGGTTCAGTGTATAGCAGTTATAAGGTTTTATATGTCTTTATATTTCTATTACGACTGCATTTGACTCAAAAACAAATTTTGTTAACATTTTATCAAATATAAAAAATAATATAAATCTTTGAATTATTTTTTAAGGAAATGCAGATTAAAGTGAAGGAAAGTTAGCAAAAAGTTAGCAAAAACTCGACCAACCAATAAAATAAGCCAAATATGAAACTCAAGGCATTTCTAAAACATTAATTTTTTAGATTTTATTCAGTTTTAAATAAAAAGATTTTTTAGAAATAATTTTCCAATGAATTGAAAACTTATAATTAATTGTATGCCATGACATGAAGGGTCAGTTGATGGCGTTCCCTGTATAGACAACGGCAAGTTTTATCGAAACCCCAACGCAATCGGCATAAGGGACTGTGCAAAGTACTACTGGTGCCCAAGTCATAAGGTGCTTGAATTCCGATGCGCTGCCGGTCTTTGGTTTGATGTCGACCGACAGATATGTGACTTCAAACTCAAGATCGATAACTGCCAAAAATCTCACGGTTTGGCATCACATTGATATACTGCCGGTGCTCTAAATTCTTGGTATTCCTAATTTAGACGTCAGTACTCCAAAACCACTTCTCTCCACTGAGGAGCCTATATGTCCGAGTGGTCAACTGTCCTGCGCTGATAGGAAATGCATGAATAGAGACCTATTCTGTGATGTAATTAAAATTATAAAAATATTTTTCATTAATATCTATTGAAATGATTTTCAATTTTGAACCAAAGGGTCAAATAGACTGTGCGGACGGATCGGACGAGTCGTGGTGTGACCCCGAGAACGACCCAAATGCCCCCAATAGATGTGACGCCAGTAATTGCACTCTTCCCGACTGCTTCTGTAGTAATGATGGCACTCAAATCCCGGGTAATCTCAAGCCCGAAGAGACGCCTCAAATAGTGATTCTCACTTTTGACGACGCCGTCAATAATGAGAATTGGGAAATATATCAGAAGATATTCGCCTCAAACAGGACTAACCCAAACGGCTGTCCCATATCCACCACATTCTTCTTGAGTCACGAATATACAAATTATAGACACGTCCAGAAGCTATGGAACGACGGCCACGAAATAGCCACTCATTCCATAACGTAATCATTGTTTCGGTATTTCTTTTATATATTTTAATTGTGCAAAACATTGCAGTCATAAACAGCCTGAGCTCTGGTGGACATTCAATGCAACGATGGAGGACTGGTTCGACGAATTCGCGGGTATGGCTAATATCATCAATCGGTTCGCGGGTATACCTCTTGATGAACTTCGAGGAACGAGAGTTCCTTTCCTGAGGGTTGGATGGAATACACAGTTTATTATGGTTTGGATTTTGTTTAAAACATTCATTGATTTCATTGAAAATGTTTTCACCAAAAGATGAAAGAATTCGGTTTCCTATACGACTCAAGTATGGTCGCCCCCCGGTCTGATCCACCCCTTTGGCCATTCACTCTCGACTATAGAATTCCACATAAATGTCACGGATCGCGACAGAGATGCCCTTCCCGTTCATTTCAGGGCACGTGGGAAATGATTATGAATCCATTCGACATTGAGGTTGACTTTCAGACAATATTTCATTCAAATTTCATTGCAATTGATTTGTCCAAAAAGGGTCACATCTGTGCAATGGTAGACTCCTGTCCCACACACCTCTCCGAAGACGAGATCTATGATATGTTTATTTCAAACTTCAACAGACACTATAAGACAAATAGAGCCCCTTTTGGTCTATATTTCCACACGATTTGGTTCAAAGAAAAACAGAATTTCAAAATACTTTTACGATTTATCGATGACTTAATACAACAAAAAGTATAACAATATTTGTATTCAATGTCTCATAAAATAGTTGTCATTCAATAGGACGTGTATTTCGTGACCAATTATCAAGCAATAGAATGGATGAGAACTCCGACCCCATTGTCTCAACTCAATAACTTCGAGCCCTGGAAGTGCAATAAAGACATTGAGCCCAACCTTATAGCTTGCAATCATCCCAAGTCATGCAAACTGGCCAGTCGTCAGGTCAAAGGGGAACGATATTTACATACTTGCTTTGACTGTCCCGATGTCTACCCCTGGGTTAAGAACGAGTTTGGATTAGAGTTTAAATAGTTTTCAATAACTTATAAATCTTTTTATGATTTTCATAAAATTCATTCAATTTTCAAGAATTGCATTAAAAAAAACTTTATATTAATTAAAATTAATTCATATTTTTATTTAAAAATAAAATTTAATTATTTTTCAATTAATATATTGTTTTCATTACTTTAGTAAAGATTTTATCAAAAAATATTACTTTTATTTCATTTCTCATGTATTGAAAGGTTGTGTAAAAAGGGAAGCATTGGCTCAGACAGAGTGCAGACAAAGTCACGAGAATTTTGAAACGAATTCAATTGTTTTTTAAAAATATTTTTTGAAATATTTTGTCAATATTTGAATGATTTAAGTTATGTCCAAAAGTGAAGTCATATCCACATTACCACCGATTCTTGGATTCGTCAGAATTTTTCTTCTGATATTATATCTACCGATTTGTCTGTTTTTATTATACAGTGCCTTATATTCCACTTATATTACTGTCAATACATGGGATTGTCAGTCAATAGCCATCGATAGTGATTCAAACAACGGCACCGGTAGTGACAACCAATGCAATACAGTATTAGATGAATTGACGAAAAATTTGCGAAAATTAATACCTGAGCGAAAAGTTGTAATAACTTTGAGAACAGTTTCGTTTTATAACACACTAATGACATACCTGTCCGCCACTTACGCCACACTCATGTTGTCTTTATTACCACTCATTTGGCTCTCAATTATCTCGATATTCAGTTTCTTCGCAACCCTTTCGGTTGTCATCATTTATGGCACTCTCACTGGCATTAATAGCTTCGAATTGATCCCAGTTATCATTGGTTTGAATCCTCCGCCCTATTTGGTCGCTGCCATCGCTTTGGTCATAGATTTAGTTATTTCTATATTGGCTTTGATTCTCGTTCTTCACATCACACGAAAAAAGTGATTCATTTATATGTTTTGAACTGTTTTTGCAATCAATTAATAAAAGTTTGAAAACTAAAAAAACATAATATAATTGATATTTGAATTTCAAAAAATGCAAAATAAAACTAAAAATGAAGTAATGATTAGTTTTCATGAATTTTAACTAAAAAATAAAGAATTGCTTCAATAGTTTGACAATAAATTCATGTCTAAAAGATTGTCATTGAATGTGAAAATAGTAAAAAGTGATATAATTTGCGGAAATCTTCTCAATGTCTCAAATAAATCATTGAAAGTTATTCTAATTTTACTTAAATTTATTTTTGAGTTTTGTTTAAATTTAAGAAATTTTATGTTTTGTAAAAAGTTTTGCAAAAGTCATTCAAATAATAGCTTTCATTGAAATGAAATCTTCAAAAAAATACTCATTTCATTGATTTTATTAATTTTTGACTAAATATTAGTTTTAAAAAATGATTGATTTGTATTCAATTCTATTAATATTTGTTTTCATTTCACTTTTTATCAAATTTTATTTTAAGCACTTATACCATTGTAAGCCAGGTCTTAGGGGACCCATTGGTTTGCCATTTGTTGGATTTTTACCCTTTTTAGGGACCAAACCTCACATTAAACTAACAAATTTGAGCCAAAAATATGGAAAAGTGTTTTCGTAAGTATTGAAAAAGTGTTGAAAATTATTTCAATTCAATTGTTTGTATTCAGTATTGGTTTGGGAGGTATGAAAGCCGTTGTACTCAATGATTACAACTCTATTAGCGAAGCCTTTAAAAAGGATCAGTTCTTAGGACGGCCTAAAAATGTTGCCTTCAATGTATTGACGCAAATAGAGGGCTTCGGGACTCTTAGTGGACAGGAATGGAGAGAACAAAAACGATTTACTTTATATCAGTTGAAAAACTTAGGTTTTGGTAAGACATCAATGGAAGAGCACATCCAGAATGAGATGATAGGTTTGTGTAAACGTATTGAAGCACTCAATGGCAAAGCAGTCGAAGTTCGCCTATTATTGTCTTCGAGTACTTTAAGCAACATCTCTGCCCTGGTATTCGGCAAACGATTTGATTATAATGATCCGAATGGAGACATTCTGGACAGGGCTATCGTTCGGGCCATCAACAAATTGGGTCAAATCGGTTTCATTACATTCTTTCCAAAATTCGCCAAATTTTGTGCCATTTTTGGTTTGTTTGGACTCAAAGAAGTTAAAGAAGACTTCGTTTTAGTTAATAATTATATAAAACTTCAAATTGAAAAACACATCAACTCTTTGGATGAGAATCACATCCGTGATTATATCGACGCTTTCCTCTTGGAAATGAACAAAACCAAAGGGTGCAAAACGTCTTTCACAACTGATATGTTGGCCGGTAATGTTCAAGGATTTTTTGCCGCCGGGTCTGAAACAGTCAAAACTCAGATAGAATGGGCTCTGCTTTTGATGGCCGGACATCAAGACATACAGAAGGAAGTGCAACAAGAGATTGATTCTGTGTGTGGACAACAGATACCATGTTTGAAGCACAGCACAGGTATGCCATTGACGAGAGCTGTCATCAATGAGATATATCGATGGAAAACAATATCTCCGCTAAACCTATTGAGAATAACTACAGACAAGACATCTGTGAATGGATTCGATGTGAAGAAGAATACGATAGTAATCGCTAATCTATGGGCAGTACATAACGACCCTCTCTTTTGGCGGACACCCAATCGATTCGATCCCAAAAGATTTCTCAGTGAAGACGGAAAACAAGTCATAAAATACGATAATTTGATACCATTTTCTATCGGTATTTATGTCTTCGTCTGATTTATAACATTGTTATAACTGTTTTCATATATTGAATGGTCAGGTAAGAGGTCGTGTCCGGGGGAGGCGTTGGCACAGACAGAGCTGTTCATTGCATTCACTATTTTGTTGCAAAAGTTTCAAATATTATCCGATAATGAGATCTCTTATGAAGAAGACATGGGTTTAATATTACGACCAAAACATCCGGCAATACTTCGGTTCGAGACTCGACTTTGATCTTCATATTAGTGGTTCTAACTCTAACTATAGATTATATTAGTTGAGACCCTATTATAAAAACCCCTTAAAGAAAACTTGACTTTTAATAGAAAACTTATTATTATTAATCGAAAGGATATATAAATGTAAAAAAATATTTGAATTAAATTTAGTTTTTAATTATAGTTAATTTGTAATAATTTTCACGAATTCTTCATTTCATTCATTTGTTTGATTTTCTCAACTCTAAAATCTCAAGAATTTCTTCACAAGACATCTCTGCCAATGATTTATGTGCTCTGATCTCATCGATGGTCTCGAAGGAAGAAATAGTATTTGAAATATTTGTAAAACATTTAATGAAAATAATTACTTGTTTTGTGAACTCATTGTCTTTCATGTCATTTGTATTAGTGATGACATTATAATAGGCGCCCAAAACAGCCGTTTTCAGACATACGACACCTACCTATGAATGGAATATAAAGAGACAATGAATTGAATTATCATTTCATGTATCGATAAATACCTGTAAATCACTTTTAGTGGGGAAATGTATAACATGTGCCAACTCTTTGATGTTTGGCCACAGTTTGGACACAGTTCGAGACAACTTCATCGGCACTTCAATCGCTCCTTCGATTCCCTTTTGTATCGCTTTTTCTCTTCTGTTAAAAAATTGTTTAATTATTTATATTATGTTATAAACCATTGGATGACATACGCCACCACTTCTTCGGGTGTGGTTTTTGGCAATTTAAATGCCATCACATAATCATTGTATGCATTGGTGTCGGAGTCGATGAGAGACAGCAATTGATTGATGGATGCATTCAATGGTGGAATGATTTGTCGCATAACTGAATCGTTTTGTTCAAAGACTCGCTTCCCATAAGACAATTTACCCACCATTGAGGCCAAGGCTGCCCCCAATGCACCCACATTGGCAGCAACAGATCCACCTCCAGGTGCTGTAGTTCGAGCGCCAACAGATCGAACGAAATCAGAGACAGTTTTATTGATAAGAATATTGTCTTTTGTGTCAGATATCATGTATTCGATTATTCTCTCATTTGGTATAAAAGGTCCCAAAGAGTTGAGTCCCAATCGAGTGATCGCTAAATGAATCTTTTGGTCCTCTTCTAAGACAAAGAGATTTTCTTTTTTGATGTAATACTCGGCCGAATCGATGATGGCTTTGAGAGGCACTAAACCGACGATTTGAGACCCCGTGACCGGTATTTTCAGTTGTTCCGCGTCTTTGCGAATCTCTTCATAAACCTCATGAATGGGTGTTATTTCGTGATCCAGTATATTGACCGTTACCTGTGCTATGTTCGCCTCACTCAACCACCAACCCTTTGCCTGAATTGATTTCAACCTACCTGGGTTGTCAGCATTACGTCCCTGTTCTCTAATATTCAATGCAATTCTATGCGACTGTTCTTTAGTTGAGATCAGATTCACATTATATGCAACCAATATCTTGCGGGCGCCAGACATCGTTGCCCCCCATTTCGGGACAAACTCATTGGGCCCGAAGTCTGGCCTCCATTCAGGGGATAACAACTTATGAGACAATCCTTCATATTCTCCGGATCTGATTTGTGGAACAGTCTTCCGATACTCATGTCTTGCAGAGAATCCATAGAGAAATACCGGAACCTTGAGCTCAAGTGACAACTTGTGGGCAAACCTTTGACTACAATCAATACATTCCTCCATATCTACTCCTTGTACTGGAATGAATGGACAGACATCGAGAGCACCCAGACGTGGATGTTCTCCCTTTTGTTTAGTCATGTCTATGAGTTTGTATGCAATTCGCGCCCCATTTAATGCCCCTTCGATTACATCTTCGGGAGAACCAAAGAATGTATAGACCGTACGATTGGTTGATTCACCGGAATCTATGTCCACAAGAGATACCCCTTCTGTCGATCGAATGGCGTTTGCGATCGCATTGATTGTCTGTTTTTATGATAATTTTTATAGTATTTAAATGTTTGACAAAATTTGAAATAATTGTAAAGTTTTAGACCATTTATACATAAGGTATTCCTTAACGTAAAACTGATTCTGAATTTATGAATGTCTCGAATGAGAGAAAACCTTGAATTTTGTGATCAAAAATGTGATAAAACATCAAAAACACAAATCAATAGAGAATTCAAATTAAATATTCAGAAAACGTTTTCTTTATATCAATTCAAAGAAAATATTTTAAAAGTGAATATTTTTGAAATATTATTACAAAAACAGAAACTTTTGAAAGACATAAAAACTTTATAAGTTTTGTAAAACATTTTTCTATTCAATAATAATCGTTGAAAAATATATTTTATATGTATTTATGAAATGAAAATTTGTTTAAATATTAAGCAAATACTAATTGCAATTAAAAAATCAATTTTGATTAAAATATTTCTAATTATCTGAATATAAAACAATGAATTGATTTATAGGACAAGAATTATACGAATAAAACACACATTTGTTGTATTGGTTATAATAAGCGAAAAGTTGTTATAAATTACTTTTTGAGAAAAATTAAAAAATATTAATTTGAAAACTTCTTTGAAATACAGACCTCTTTATCCCTTCCCTCTGAGAAGTTGGGAACGCATTCAACAATTTTAGTATTCATTGCAATTGATTGGTATTTGTGACCAACGAAGAGGTTGTGTTATTACTGACAATCAGTTAATTATTGTTAAGTTTAGAAAAGTTTTCCTTTCGATGACATTCACATCCAAGTCATGAACAGTGACTAAACTGAAGAGCACTCGAAAAAGTGGTTTTGGAGTCTCTCTTCAAAACTGTTAAAACTTTACAAAATACTGTAAAACCTCTGATTTTGAACTCAATGACACTTAAACTCGAGAATGAATTGCATTAAAAGACAAATTGAATTCAATTTCTAAGACATTAACAAATATTTCTCATATAAAGGGCTATTGTTTGACATATAAATGAATTTGAAATTTAGAATAAGCAAGATCAAATATAGAAGACACTCCCAGATGAGTCCGAGATCGAGAGATTCGACGGTATTGGCTATGAATTCAACACTCAATGATATTATTATTTATTATTATTTCAATAAATACTAAATTTATACAAATTTTAACAAATTTATAATTAAATGATTAAATGATTTAAATAATTGAAAATTACTTTTAAAACAAACTTTTTGTAAAAACAAATATTTTATTTGAGGCTTTGATTTGTCAATGAATTGAGTTTATTATATATTATAAAAAATAATTGAAAACAATTTAATGATAAAAGTTTGTAAACTAAAGAAAAAATTAATAAATAAAAGTTGGTTTGACTGATGTTAAGCGCCAGCCATTGGGCTCTAATGCACTCAGATATATGTGAACTCCAATAACATTTGAGTTCAATGAGATATATATAAGCAATGAATGAGACATAAAAATGCCAAACATTACTACAAATTGTTTTCATCTCAATAATATAAACTGTATTTTTTGCCCAAAAAATATTTATTATTTTTTTTTGCAAATTAATGACAATTAAAACAATCAATAATTAGTTTATTATTTATAACACTTAAGTGAAGTGAAAGTTATTTTTTTGTAAGTATTGAACAATATTTCAATAATTAATTGATTTTATTTGAGTTTATAATAAAATAAACAGTTTTTAAATAAAAAGTTTTGAGACATAAATAATAATATGTAAGACATAAGACATGTGTCGACGAATAGACCGTTAATTATATTATTTTTATTATTATTTGTTTTAATTGTTTTATTAAAATCTAATCAATATATAAATCGACGAAAAATGTTTTGTTTGTAATTAAATGTATTTATTATTTACAAAACTTTTTCAAAAATCAAAATCTATTTATCTTTTGGTCAAAACATTTATTTTGAAAATATTTTTCTCTTTATATCAATAGTTTCGGTGACTTTTGACCACAAATCCAATCGACGGATAATTGTCTTCAATCAAAAACATCGGCAAAAATATTATCCATTATTGGTGTGAATGTGATAACCATTTGATGATAATATACGCCATGTCTTCAGACGGTAACCACTATTTATCTGTCATTGATGTCATAAATGGCTTAATCTTCGAGACGTGACTCAAATTCATTGTCATTTGTGATCGCAATCAATGTTTGCATTCATTTCAGTTGACATTCAATTCATGTCAAACACATATCCGAAGAATAGCTTTCATGTCATAACTAATTGTATTGTCTGTCCACCACTTAATCCCAATTAATTATCTGTCAATTGGTTTAAAGATTAGTTAAACCTTTATTAATGATTCGGACATTGAATTCATGTCTTATATAACATAAAACTTATTAATTATTGTTAATTAAAAGTCTAAATAATTTTTATTATTATTTTATTTCAAAAAACATTTAAAATAAATAATAAAATAATTATATCTTATGACAGATGTAATGGTATTCAAAGAACGAAGAATATTATGTCCATCAGTGGTATTGGATGTGATTATAGGACAGTTGTGGCCAACTATAGAGCACTTGAAAGAGTTGAATCAAACGCCGACTTTAGACAAAGTTAAGGCACATATGTATAAGAACTACAGAATGACATCAAATGATTGTGAAAAACATGTCACAAATGCTCTCAAAGACAATCTTCTGACCACAACGAAAGGAACCGACAAAAGTGGTGAAGAACTGACCATTTATTCACCGCCAAACGATGTCTCGTCTGATGAGTGCCACGACTGGTATTGCTATGAGTGCCACAAAGCTGGAAGTGTTGTGGAATGTCTTCGGTGTTGGCGTGTATTTCACTCCTATTGCATAAGAGAAGAATCAAATGAAAAGCAATTTATTTGTTGTATTTGTAATATTTATGACAATGAAAGGGAAGGAGTGGTCGGAGAACAGTTGATGTCTTGCAATGAACTCAACCAATTGCTCGGATATGTATACCATCGACTCTTCAGTAAATGCAAACAACTGTTCCGTTTGACCATTGATGACAACTCAAAGATCGGACATTTAATTATAAACAAAACGGATTTCTCGACAATTAATGACAAATTAAAAGCCAATTCTTATAAGAAATTAATTGAATTTCAAATTGATATTCAAAATATAGTCCATTGTTTGACACTATTATATGGAACCAATAGTCCGCTGACAACTCTATCCGCACAGACATTGACTGATTATATGACAGAAATTGAAGAAATTGTCGAATGTGTTGATTGTTATGTTATGTCTAATCAAACTCAAGACAAGAGCTGGTTCTGTAAGCCCTGTAAACCCCCGCATGAATTAGTGTACGCTAAACAAAAAGGTTATCCTTACTGGCCATCGAAGATCATGAGAAGGGATGAGAAGGACAACTCTTGTGACGTTCGATTCTTCGGTCAATTTCATGAAAGGGCGACAATTGATAACGAATTGATAAAACCAATTGAATCTACTTTACAACAGTTAAGAATAACCAAAATATCTCCCCCTTTGAATCAGGCACTCAAAGAACTAAAGCAATATCAAACCAATTTTCAATCAATGGTTGGATCTGTTAATATGAGTCCTCCCCGAAGCGTAATAAGAGGCACATCAGCGAAGCGTCCGCGAAAAAGGGCCGATGGGTCTCGACCTCGAAAGAGAGGTAAAGTTAAAGTCAAAGAAGAGCTAAATGAAGAACAATTGGAATCAACAACTGATTCACCACTTAATGAGAACACTAATGATCCAAATCTAAGTCCGGACTCAAGTCCTAAACGTCGGCGAACATCGACTCCAAAGCTAAAGCTATCACCGATTCAGACAAGAAATAAAGGAATGAAAGTTCCCCTTAAGACAAAAGTTAGTCCAACGGACACAAAAAGGGGACGACGTTTGAAGTCAAGACAATCAGTTGCCACGAAGAAAGAGGTAAACAATTATTGAATTTTATTTGATGTCATTATTAATGATATTTTAAATTTTCAGTCAATAAGTCATTACTTCAACAACACATCAAATATTACCAACGATTTTGTAAACGCGAGTTCAGTCACACCCAAGAAGTCAGTCATTAATAAACGTAAAACTAAACAAATGAATGGAGTTTTCGATGGTTTGCAAAACCAAAACCAAAACCAAAACCAAAATCAATGCTCGGATTCAGATGAAGACATTGTCCGAAACAGAACCAAACGACTAAAGTCAGACGACAGTACGGCTTCTTTGGCCCGAAGTCGACCTATCCGTCAAAGTAAGCCAAATAGTAGATACAAATCTCCAGAAGCCGTATCGAAAGTATCGAAGAAGAAGTTGAATCAAAGAGAAAAAGTTGTGGTTAAGAAAGAATCGAAAGAAGTATTGATTCCAAAAAATATTATAAATGACTTCGAATACGAATCAACGAATGACTCAAACATTGGCAACACTTTTGTTAAGCAAACTTTCACAAAGAAATCCATTGCAAAGAAGTCTAATGTATCGAACCCTTCGCCTCCGCCTTCGGCCACAGTAGTCAATGGGGTCTTGGATTCAAGTCCCAAATCGACTCCCACTCCGATAGTCAGTCCAAAAAGAGGTCGACCAAAAGGGGTTAAAAATAAATCAACGATTGAAAAGCTTAAGAAACAACAGCTCAAACAGGAGTCCAATCCATTGAACAACCTATACATACCTGTGCCCGAAGAAACACCTTCTAATAACAGCGCCTGTAATTCAATTCATTGCAAAAAGAATTTCAAGAATTTGGAGAATCAATACAAAGAGGAAATAAAACAAGTATTTGATTGAAAACACTTTTTGTTTTAATATTATTTTATTTGATATCTATTTAAAGCTTAAGAAGAATTTGGAATCAATTAAACAATTGAATTATAGACTTCAAAACGAAAACAAGACATTGAAAACCGAATCTCAAGACAAACACCAGTTGAAAGATGTGAACATTTCTCAGATAAAGAAGAAACAATGGGTTAGACATTGAGTGACTTTGTATTGAATTCTCATTTGACGGTTCATTTCAGTGCTTCAACTGTGAAGAAGAGGCCATATATTTCTGGTTATTAAATGTTTTTCAATTCCTTAACTAATTTTTGTTTGTTAACCAGTTGTTGGAATACCAGCTATTGTTCGACGGCCTGTCAACAGGAACACTGGGTCAATGGCCATAAGAAGACCTGTCGCCGAATCACGAATCGAAAGACCACTTAAAACCATATCTTATATTCTCTCAAAAAATCACTTTTTTATCTTTACGTTTAAATTCATTTCAATTTATTCTCATTTCTATTGATATAATCAATGAATAAAAACATAATTTTAAAAATTATTATTTCTTACAAAATATTAGATTTTTATTTCATAATAAATGAATGTTATTATTATTATTACAATAATTAGAATCACTTAATGTATTTGAAATAATTATATTAAACAACACATTATTCGTTCATTCCTTCAAAGTTTGTAATCATTTTCAAGCAATTCATTCATATAAATGTTTTCCTGTTTTATCACTTCGTAGTGAAGGATGAAATTAAGGGTTATTTTGCGATAAAATTGTTTCAGACGTTAAGTGTTTTGATATTTTGTTTTATTAACAAATTATATGAAATTATATTATTTTGACAAAACTTTTCAAAAACTTTTGCTCAAAATTAGCGCTCATTTAAAGTGTTGTTATTTTGTTGTCTGACATGTGATTCAGTCATACATTCATTGCATTTGAATTTCATCTGAAGTTTGTTTTAAGACATTTATCTGACATTGGATTCATCACAAGATGTCTGACACCGATTGGTCCAATTGGATGGACAGTCAGAAGGTGGAGGACAGTGTGGAAGAGGTCATTGCAGACACTTCTTCGACACATATCAACGATTTGGGCGAATATGAATTGATTCAAATCTTCGGTTATTTTACAATCAAAGTAAGGATATCTTTGAGCAGACTATGCCATAAGTGGAGGAATTGCATCGAAAAGACATTCAAATCGGAATCAGTTTTGGACACAACCAAAGTTGGATCAAATACTGGTATCTCTGAAAAAGCCGTTTGTCTTCTGATCCGAAAGTGTTGTAATGTTAGACACATTAGTCTCAGAGGAATGAATTCATTCGTGTCTTCACTGACGGACTCACAGACAAAGGAGACCACAGACAACATTGTGGACAACATTGTCTCCAATTGTTCACGACTGGAATCAATAGACTTCGGATCATTGGGTGATTTCGACCAATATTTTGACCAAAATATCGATTATTTCAAACATTTGAAGAAAATTATTTCACAAAAATTGAGCGAAAATTCTTTGAATTTATTATTGGATTCACAAGTCTTGGAATCAATTGATATTTGCAGAAACGACAACATTTCCAGACCTCAATTCCAACGATTGGGTCCAAAGATCACTGAATTGAAACTAATCGATAGTGAAGTCTATGAGGAAATGGCGATCAAAGACCTCTGTATTGGAAACGGAAAGCGATTGCAAAGTCTGTCCATTGATATCAAAGATAAATGTGTGATGTCTTTGATTTGCAGACATTTGGAACAATTGAAGACATTTAAAGTGAATCTCTATTCAAATGAATGTGATTTCAAATTATTTTCAAATCTCAAACATTTGAAAACTCTTGAATTGGAAGTAATGGATGACATGACTCTTAAGCCACAAGAGTTTTCAGATTTAATCCGATCATTGAATGGCATTCATTTGATTGAACTCAAAGTAATTCTTTCGCCGATGAATAACATTGCGGTCAAAGACAACTCATTTCTTGAGATTCGACAAAACTGTAAAAGTATTGAAAAACTTGTGATAAGACGCGCCAACTCTATAACCGGCACCGGTATGTATGATATCGCGCAGCTGAAGAGGTTAAGACATTTGGATCTAATGGATTGTCTTAATATAACCGATAACATCGATGTTGTCATCACTTCATGTCCTTTGCTTCGAGAGTTGATTCTTCACAACTGTTCCCATATCTCGAACACAATCGTCGAGATGTTTACAGAGAGAGCGAAAAGTTTGCCAAAAGAGAAGTTCTTCTTAGATGTCATCGACAGCAATGTCTCGCCTGAATCCCTTCCTCTTGAGTCCGATCGACCAAACAATTTGAAACTGTTGTATGAATTTCAAGATTGTGTTCACGAAGACTGCAATCACGGATGGGATCCAAATGGGTATAACAGCGGCCCCGAAGACGACGACATGGATCACCTCATGAATGACCTCGACTTCTATGACGAGGCCGACGACTACGACGACTTCGATGACTATGACGACAACTATGGAGACATTGACTTCAGTTAAGACATTGTCTCAAAATATCTGTCTTTCAATTAAATTGTTTTTTCCATTAATTTCTAGTCTTTTATAAAATTATATAATTTTTGAGATCTTTTATATCCAAAGAAAACTTTGTTTTTTTGTGCAAATATTAATAAACATTTTCTAAACCATTGATCCGTTTGTTGAACATTGAGTTTAACGAACGGAAAGGTATTTAATGTCAAAGTGTTTTGATTTAAAGCAAAGAAATATTTGTTTGAATTTATTGTTTGAAAAATCAATTGCTTTAAGAGTTATATAAAGTTTGTTTTTGTTGTTCAAAACAGGATTTTCATCAGCACTGGGAGGTCAGGTGTGGACAGTGTCAGTGCCAGTGCCATAACCTGTGCTGCAGTGATGCCACGGATGGCATAACTCGCGAACCAAAAGAATTTATCTTAAAATCCACTTTTGAATGACTTTTGAATGAAAACCATTTATAACGTGTTTTAGTCGCGTATTCACTGCTGAGCCTTAAGTGACGTATCCTTTAATACATAAGCAATGCTTCGCTGAAAGAGAGTCACAGAAAGGAAGCCTTCGTTGCGTTCCATAGTATTGATGGTTAACCTAATAATACAAATCAAACGGTGTTTACAGTCTATACGTCCTTAATATACGACTCCCTCTTATGTGACTCAACCACTGTTTCGCCACCCCTTTGGACGTCATTTATGTTGGTTTGGATTCATTGTTGAGAAGAGTATCCATTATTTGGTGAATGCATTGAAATATTTCATAGTTTGTCGACCTCTCGAGGATTCAAGTCTTGAGATAGTCTTCAGTCTATCGTTGCTTTCAATGTCTCATACATTGAATACTTGCAAACATTAGACAACACTTTCATTATCTGATCCACAAATTAGCCATAGATTGGATGAAATCATTCAAATGATCGCTATTTGTGTGTTTTGTGTTCAATGTCTTACAATTGATCCAACGATTCTTTGATGTGATCTGTGTTTTATATGATATTACATTTGTTGTATTGAATCCATTGTTGACATAATGGCTACAAACGGCTCATCCAATGGTCACCGAATTGATAGTTCTCTTCAATCCATAGTCAATGAGTTCTTGTGTTCACAATTGGCTCTTAAAGGATACGATTGGACACCAGTTGTCGAGAACGGCGTCAATAATGACTCACATAATAACCAGACATTAAATACGAGTCAAAGAACTAAAATAGTGGAAGCGTTGAAGGCTTTGGGCCAACAATACGTCCACTTATATGAGACCCAATTGAGGGCAATGTGTGAACGACTGGAAGTGACGCCAACGACAGCGTTGGACACATTCAGAAGTGTGTCCAACGAGTTGTTCATCGAAGGGATCAAATGGAACCATATCTTCACATTCTTGGTGTTTGGATCAGAGTTTGCCTTCGATTGCGTTCAAAAGGGTTTCCCGAATCTAGTGAATGAAGTGTCGTATTGGATGACAGACTATGTCAACCAACACCTGATCCAATGGATTGGTGACAACGGCGGATGGGTAGGTGTGACGCCCTGGTGGTGCCGAAGCACCCGAAGGGACTCGTATGTCATCAACTAATGGATTGTTTGCCACAATAGGAATATGTGATTGAGTTCGCGGGCGATAAAGTGGGTCGACCTGACGGTGACGGACAACGCAAGTTGATCTATGGAGCGGCCGGTGCTCTCGGAGTCCTAACTCTGGGCCTATTTCTCAGAAATTTCACTTTCAAATGAAATCTGATTTTTATATAATTTTATATTTAATTTATTCAAAAAAATTTTAAAAATGAAGTATTAATTGATCTTAACTTCAATTGAATGAAAACTCTTCAAAACTCAACATTTTGTCGCTTTTGATGTAATTATATATAAATAAAATATATTTATATTTATGTCGAATATTATAAAAACAACAGATTTTAGACTTTTTTCAAATTGAAATAAAATTATGTAAAAACTCATTCATTTTTTGTCCATTTCTTTGTTGAGAAACATTTGATGAATAACTTGTGCTCTAATGTGAGGGACATATCATATGTCAAACACTTCTCACACTTTTTTCTCAGCATTTGATGTGAGAAAAAACTCCAAAAAAGTTTTTCACATCATTTTGAGTGCAATAATAATTTTGTTGTGATTTCAAGTGAAATGAATTTCCTTTAAAAGCAATAAAAAATATTTTGTTTAAAAATTATTATAATTTAGTGGCTATTCGTGAGGTCAGGGGTCAGGGGATGGCTTTACATCGTTTGTGCCATTAATGTCAATGAAATGATATATCTGTCAAGAGTGACATTCGTTGTGCCAGCACAGGGATGTGACAGCACAGGGATGGCTAATGAAAAATATAATTATACATTGATTTATTTGTTGAGAGGTTTGGCATCTGATTATTGATAGGAAATATGTCGGAAGTGTTGACCATTAGATCGTTTGAAAAGAACTCTTTTAGAGTTAAAGATATATTTTTGAAGATTTTTATTAAAAATTATCAATGAATGCATAACTTGTGGTCAATTGCATAGTCTATGACTCATCACTCACTTCAAGGCTTCACTTTTCAGGTCTTTTTTGTTCAATAAATATATGTTTGAAATAATATAAATTCATAAAAATTTTCGCAAATTTTAATTACAATTAAATGATTAACACAAATATTGATCCAAAAAATGGTCGCAATGAATGGCATGAAGTGACCCGGGTCTCAATGCTCATCGTGACCGTCAAAAGCCATTGACGTCAATACAAACTGTAACAGAGATTTGATGGTCTGTGGAGTGGTATATAAGGCATGTCTCACAGGGAGTGTTGTGTTATATGAAAGGAGAGAAGGTTAGCACTCCCCTGGACAAGGACGGAGTAACACACAGGCGAGGGAGCACTCACTGCCTGCTCGGCAGTGCCCGCGCCCACCCTTTTGGCAGTGTCTCAATTGGTTTGGATTAATGTAAATGAAATTTAGATTTTATTCAAAATTATTTACATAACAAACATTAAAACTATTGAAAGCAATAGAAATAATACAAACTTTTTGTCATTAATTGTTTAAACAATTTTTTTAAAATAAATTTTTATTTATTTAACGAAACATTATTTGAAAATAAATTAATTAATCATTAATTTGGTGATCGATTGACACAAACGTCGACAGCAATCGATGTCCTAATTCTTGACATTCATTATCTGTCCCCTAATTCACAAAAAAGACATTTCATTAACAATGAGACCAATGAAGAAGTGGTCAAAACATGTGATCACAACTCACTTAATATTCCTCTTCTCTGTCATCTGTTTCTCAGGTCGAGCTCTGTTCAAGATCTTCAAGAAGTCCGATGTCTTGGCCCTCATTCGTGAGTGGATGTAAGCTTTGGAACACTTGATGTGATAGTGAAGATAATCGCGGAAAGTGTGGATCAAATTAATGGTATTGTCTTTGGCGTTGCGATTCGTATGTCTTGGAAACAACACGAATGTTATGTAACCGATGTTTTCGCCGATCCGGGCGTCGGTGTTCTGCAACTCCATCGGTGGCTCTCTGTGCGAGAAGAGGACCTGCGGTGCCGTCTGACTGGCCTTTCGGCCCTCTTTGAACTCCTGCATAAATACCTTTCCAATGACGATATCGTCTTCGTCTTTGAATATGGTCGAGAAGACAACTGTCACCCTATCAGGTCTGGCCTCGACATACATAGTCTCCTCATCCCTATAATGAATGACAGCCCTCTTATTCCCCTCCAAACCCTTCTCCTGGAACTCAAAGTACTTTTCAAAGACAGACGCAAAACAGTTTCGCTTAAGAAGTCCCGCCTTTTGTATCAACTGTTCGTAATCTTGTGGTAAAGCCTTTAAGTCGAACAGAAGCGACACAT
This sequence comes from Quadroppia sp. Gr-Ori-00064, assembly GCA_034700825.1. Lineage (NCBI taxonomy): Eukaryota > Metazoa > Arthropoda > Arachnida > Sarcoptiformes > Quadroppiidae > Quadroppia > Quadroppia sp. Gr-Ori-00064. The sequence goes on along the minus strand of JAQIXR010000009.1, from coordinate 69,567 downwards.
TATATCCGTCTTCGGGCGGTGTCATCAGAAGAGAGCCATATTCTCGTCTCAAGAGGTCGTCCGCGCCATGGATTTGGAGCTCTTTATAGAACTTGAGAGATATACTGATCCGTATCTTCGCTTTGTCTCCATTGATGTTCGATATGTGGAACAGAACGCCATCGAAGTCGGCCACAACCACATCCACAGACTCTACCCGGTTGTTGGATCTGATCAATGAGACAACCCTTTGAGCTATCAGTCCTCTAATCACTCATCACTTACTCTATTTCCTGGATCTTCAGCCGAAGAACGTCTTCGACAACACGATTATTGATCTCCAGAAGAATCATATCTTAAAATGAAATCAATTGAGAGATAATTGTTGTGACAAAAAATGTTGTGTTATTTCCGCCCCTTATTTGGCACTCATTTCAAAGACATTCACATCAATAACGTCAACAAAACTCAAGTTTTGGCAAAAGTTTTCAAAGTTTTAAAACAATTTTTATTTAATATTAAAATTATTACAAATTAAAAAATGTCTTCAAAATCAAATGCTTTTAATTTGTTTGAATGAATTTTGATAATTAAATAGTAATCCAGTCTTTTGTGGGCCTCACAAACACAGGTATAACTGCGGGAACGCCAGTCATAAACACCTAATCCTTCACCACATTTGACACAAAACACGTTTCCAGACATCAGTTCCAACAGTGTCTTCGAGTTTGTGATAATTTGATGTAAAATCCATTTTTGAGGTTCGATGTAAACTGAACCACAATTTGAATCCAAAACTTTATTTTTGATTTCATTGATTTCTTTGAACAACACATTTGAACACTTGAAGCACCGATAGGTCTTTCCCCTATCCATAACTTTTATGCATTTTTCAACGTTTAGTACTTTTTGTGAATAACAAATAAATGCTGAATTGATTGCTTCGGAACAGGTCTGCCATCCCTCTGATTGACCAAAACGAATGATTATTAGTATCCGGTTCTTAAGCCCCGACACCAAAACCCGTCGATATTCGATATCTGTCCCCAAAAGTTCGTAATTCATTTTCTGCCATAATTTCAATTGATGTCGAAATCCAATGTTAGGATTGATCCCATTCCTCGAAGTCATTATCTTTTTTAAAGTCTTGTCCAAATCGTATCCATATTTCTTCATCACAAACGCTATGATTACAGTAGCGGAACGGGATCTACCGGCCCGGCAGTGGACGAATACATTCTCGTCTAAGAGAACACTAATAAAAATCAAATTTATTTTGCTTTGCATTTATACCCCTTTTCTGTCCATCAGATATGAATTCAATGCATTCGGGAAAATAAGAGATAATGTCTTCGTATTCTGTGTCCCAAAGGTTTATATACTTGTATTGAATGTCATTTACTCTATCTTTGTCTAAGATCTGTGTCTGCAATACACTTAATATTCGTTTGATTTTATACTTAACCATCAGTTCCTGATTGCAAGCCGTGGCCAAATTGCCCATAAATAGGTTGTTCTCGATTTTACTGATGTCTTCGTTGGTCGGAACCAATGGAATATCCATTAAATTAAAAACGATTTGTTTTTGTGGTAATAATAGGAATGATTTAATGCTTACAAAAAGTTAACGATTTGTACAAACAGTTAACAAAAGTTAATCAAAAATGTCTTTCTATGAATGACTCGACTCTCGCGATGTCACCAATTGTTTGCTAATAGACTTCAATGAAATTCAAAACCAATTCATTTGTAAAAGAATTTCTGTTTTTGTCTTTGGCTTTAAATTATTTCTTATCTGTTATTGACTTATAAATTATAAGTCTTATAATGTCCACAATTATCAACACTTTGGACAAACACTTGAATTACATTCAAAGAGAAAAAGTGAATGAAATGCAATCAGAAATACATCGACTGAAGAGTGAACTGAAAAATGTCAAGACTTTGGATGAAAAGAGACAACAAATGATTGCAAAACTTGAGACCGAAAGAAGACATCTCATCAAAGAGTCTTCAAATGATTTGCGAACAAAACTCAAACAAATATTAGGTTTGAAACAAATGAAAGCAAATGATGAAGAAATCATTTCAGAGATCAAAGAATACAAGACTTCGACCACATTTTGGCGTCAAAAATACCACGACTTTTGTGCAGACATGGAATCGTTGGCAAAGATAACGACCTTTTGGGAAGACTCGGACCAACAAACAGATCCAATCGATGTCTCATATGTTTCGAACAAAATCCAAACATTTCTTAAACTATTGAATGAATTGAAAACTGAAAACAAAAGGCTTTACCAACAAATGCAAGACAAAGACAATTATTGTCAAACACTTCTTGAGTTGAGGAACAAATCCAATGTTGAGATCAATTCACTAAAAGAAGAAAAGATGAGAATTAGTGAAGAAAGGGATTTATTGAAAGATAAGTACTTTTTGCAGAAGTCTGTTCTGGAAGTGTTTGAACGAAACGAAAGCAAAGAATCGAAACTAATTAAACAAAACCATTCAATCGATTGTCAATTAAGACAATTGGGAAACAGAATTAATCACGTCTTCACTGCTCTCAACGTCACTGTCGATGACATACCAAACGAGTCCAAACTGTCTGAAGAGTCGGCTAAGAGTACGCCTGAGAGCAAGAAAATCAAGTATTGGTTGAGGAGTGAGACTAAGAGTGGTTCCAAAGAGTGTCCAAAGAGTGGTTCAAGTGGTAGAAAGTCTCGAAGAGAGTCTATATCTATGACTTGTAGACAACTATTTCATAATTAGTGTCTTTAGAGTCATATCCTTTAAACGGATTCCGTTTTTATTCAAAATTAATATCATTTTTAATATTGAAATAATTTTAGTTAAATTTGACCAAAATTTTCCTCAAATGATAAGTAATTGATATTTAATACTAATATTGGTTTGAAATGTATTTTATGGATAACTCAACACATGTTGTCGTCAGAGATGTTATCGATATTCAAATGCAAACAAACACTCATTTCTTTAACTTATTTTTCATTTCATTTATTTAATTAAAATAAAAACATATTTTTGTTAAAATTTATAGTTAAATGAATACCTGATTGAATGAATGACCATGATCAATTTGGCCGCTTTCTTGTCCACATTTCTTCCAATATCTCTAATACTTTGGTTCATATCAACCATCATATCATCAAATGGTCAGTACTTGCAATTGAAGACAAATTGATTGATGAGTTCATATCTAACCAGAGATAACACGTCTTCAGTCTCCCATCCGATGGCTGTTAGGGATAGCCATACCATTCATGATATCTTTGGGCGGATACAGGAAAAGGAGTCTTACTTTAAGCGGTGCTTTCGTTGGTATGAAAAGTGATTGCAATTGTATTTGAGTTATAATTGGTTTGAAATGCATTTAAAGGCCTTATAATGGGATTTGTGCTAACGATTAGCAACTATTGCTTTACGGCATCTCTTCTGGTCTTCTTCTTGACGTCTTCGAAGGCAACCAAATATAAGAGTGATATAAAACGACGAATTGATGTCGACTTTCGTGAAGGGGGACAAAGAAATTGGGTTCAAGTGGTCTGCAATGGAGGCGTTGCCACTGATTTGGCTGTTTTTTATCTCATGGAAAGAGGAAGTGGTGAAACACCCATCGATTTCATCAATGACTATAACATATCGTGGTTTGCAATCAGTGTTTTGGGGGCCATATGTTGTGCCAACGGCGACACCTGGGCTTCAGAACTCGGGTCTGTCTTAAGCACATCTGATCCATATCTGATAACATCCCTCAAACGTGTGCCGAAAGGAACCAATGGAGGCGTTTCGGTGATTGGTTTGGGTGTGAGTGCTTTGGGAGGTCTTGTCATATCAATGGCATTCTTCGTCACTCTATGGCTTTGCACCGGCACTCATGTATACAACGCAAGTCCTCCTCAATTATATCCTCTACTTATCGTCGGTGTCTTCAGTGGACTCTTCGGCTCAATAATAGACTCTCTATTGGGTGCGACTCTTCAGTACTCGGGAATCGATTTGAAAACTAAGAAAATAGCGGAAAACCCAGACATTGGTGTCAGACATATCAGTGGTGTTCATGTGTTGGACAACCATTCGGTTAATCTGCTTTCAAATCTGATAACATCTTTAGTGACCCCTTATTTCGCCATCTATTTGTGGACTCACTTCTGATCCATTAAAAAGTCTTTCATTGAAACTGAAAATGATTTTAATGTTTGAAAACTTGAGACGAATTTTGTCTAAATATTCAAACAAATTATTAATATATTTATTATGAAATTATATAAAGATTTTATATTTGATTAAATTTTGTTTAAAATTGAATAAAATTTTATATTTTTGTATTTAAAAGTATTTTATTTTTAAGATATAATGAATCATAAAATAATTTCTAGTGAATAAAGTTTGACAATCATTTCAATTGATTGCAAGCATTGAATGCAATCTTAATATGAGATAACATTCAAATCTAATGTCAAATACTTTTGGTTTTCAATTATTTTGAATTTTATTCATAAAATAAAAGGTTGTTTCAATTGAGATGAGTTGGGATGAGTTGAGACGAGACTACAGACAACTGTGAGGACATATACCGATTGGGGGCAGTCGGGGGGCAATGAGGGCAATGGCAATGGTTGGCATAGGGTGTGTCTGAGAGATGGCATTACTGGTTATGACTGCGTATTGTGTTTACATCACAGCCAGCGATGACTGCATTGAATGCAAGCCATGATATGATAGCCTTTGACTGCCATTCCTTCCATTGCTATGTGTTTGTGTATCGAGTGATTCATTCATTGAGTTTGAGATCCATTTAAATACTGTTAATGTGTTTCACTTCAAATCAAACCTATGTTTCAAATCAATTAACAATTCATTTAAACATTTATTTTCAGTCAAACACTCTTTGAATTGAATTTGTTTTTTGAAAATAATGCAAAAGTAAGTGAAATGTCATTTAAAACAAAATATTTGTTTCAATGCAATTGTTGTCAAATTGTATGTCATTTGTGGTCAAAAATTTGAGTAATTTTGGACTCAATTAAGTCTAATGACAATTAAAGACAAACAATTGAGTGGTTGTTGTCTGTCATTCAAGCATATGAAGAGTGAATCCATAAGAAGTGATGTCTTCATATGTAATGAATGGCAATTGATGTCCAATGTCTCAACAGTTGATAATACAGTCTTTGTCTGAAAAACCCTTTAATTAATATTTATAACCAATTTGTCGACTCTTTTGTTAATTCAATTAATTGTTTGTTTGACACAGATTTGACTTTACTTTAATTTTGCCATTAATTCAATGTTTTGATAATTGTTTGAATGTTTTTGTAATTGAAATGCCATTCATTATAAAGAGATCTCTTTATACAGTATTTAATCTTCAGATAGTATTGAAAAAGTATTTTATTTTCATTTAATCCTTGGTTTTAATCTTTTAATTGAAAACTCATATCAAATCTGCCATTAGTTCTCATTTTTCCTGTTTTTCAAACTTATAATTGGCTTCAAATATGAGTAAAAACAAAGTTTGAGTTTTGAATAAATTTATTATTAAATACTAATTAATATTGATTTGAAAAATGTTTTCATTTTGATGTCACAATAATTGTGTTTTATATGAATTTGTTTTGTTTGAACTTTTCTTCATTTCATTTGTCTCTTCATATAATCTCAATATTTGTTGTGAAGTAAGTATTGTTCATATCTTTACTTATGATAACAATTCCTATAATTTGTAATCCTTTGATAATTGCTATAACTTTTAGCATAACTTTTGCCATAAAATATTGAAATTGAGATTTACTTAAATATCAATTATATTTGAATGAGTCTTATGTATAGAATAACAGATTTTCTTAATATTTATGTATTATTTGCAATAGTTTTGAAGTTTTGTTCAAACAATTCATTATTTTTTAAATTATTATATATTTGTTTAAAACATATTCATATTGTCTGAAGACTAGTAATGATGACACAAATGATTGAAAATCACAATTATTTGTCATTTCAAGGCTTATTGATATTAATTATATAATATAATTCTCTATTTCATTCCAACCCTTGTTTTATGAAATTAAACTCATATTAAAGCTATTTAATGCCATAACTTTTCTTGTTTTTAGCGTTCATTTAAATTCATTGTAATTATAACTAATTATTTGTTTTTATTTTTTATGACATTCGCTTAAAATATTAATAACAAAAATTATTATCAGAAATGAGAGCCAAAATCAAATTAATTAACTGTTAATTCATTTTTTTGATGTGAACTACACTTTCATATCTTTTTTTGGTCACTAAAGAATGGAATTAATATTTAGGCCAAAATATATCGATCGATAGATTAGATTAGATTTCAATTTAGTGTTTATTAATTGCATTTAAGTTTATATAAACCAAATCTTTATAATTACAGACCATTGAGAGAAGAGTTTATATAAAAGTTGCAGAACTGCTCCAAAACTTAAATTGAGTTCATTTTTGATGTCTTTTTTACTAATTGATATTTCTCTATAAATATGTTTTATTGCTTTAATCGTTTGAATATTGAAATCAATGAAGTGTTAAGTTTTTGTTTTATTTGATCTCTGATTTTCAATAATAATTTTGAATTATTTTCTGCAAATAAAATGTAAAAATATATGTTTTTCATGGATTTTGAACACATATGTAATATTGAAACCAAACAATAATTTCTTTAAATTCATTGTTATTATAAACAAATCTTTTTTGAACTAAAGTTTAAGTATTTTCGATATATTTATAATAATTTAACAAAACATTTAACAGACAATTAATAGAAATACTCCGCCTTTAAAGTCATTTTTGTCATCAAATGTTTTGTAGTTGTCGTCAAAGGAAGTCATTATTTCCATTTGCAGACAATAAATGCATTTGAAAAATGATGAAAAGTTTACAATATTTTTGTCATATAAAATATTTTTAATATCTATTGACATCAAACTCAAGCCATTCATTGCTTTCAATAGTCTTTCATAATTTGTTGAACCCGTTCTCAAACCATTTCCTCCAGGTTAATACCCAACTATACCCCTGAGCTTTTATATATATTTTTACTAATAATATAATTCTTTAAGTTTTCTCTCGATTTAAAAACTTTTTCTTATCTTTGTTTAAAAATATTCTGAACTCTAATCGATTGTTTGAATCAATTTCTATTGAAATTCTTTAAAAACTCAATGATATATAAATCAATTTTAATCAATCATTTCATCAATTCTTTTATTTTCATTTCTTATAATTTATATAATTTTGAATTTATGTCATTTATATGAATGATTGAAAAAATTAAAACTTTTTTTAATGTTTATATTAAATGATTATTAAATTGATTTAGATTTAAAACGAGTTAACACTTGAAGTCAAAGTCTATAATACTATTTACAGAATATATTTTGTGAAGTCTTAACACATGAGTTGTTATTCAATTTATTTGTTTTTAAAACCAAAACCAAACAAAATCTTGTCTTTGGTTTTATTGCATTCATTTCGAGTTTTGTTCAATTGATTACATGATATCTAAAACTAGAATTCAGGTCTCAGTTAATTAGGTTTTGAATCATTCTTACAATTCATATAAATGTCATTTTTATTAAATATTTCTAACTTTAAAAATACTTTTGTCGAGCGCTCAGACATTTAATGAGTGATCAATTCTTGTATAATTTTTTTGAAAACCTATCAAATCATTGAAATAGTGATCATATATTTTGAAGTTTTTATTCCTAAACATATTTTTAATACAAACAAAATAAAGTCAAATCCTTGACATAAAATATAAATTGTTTGCTTCAAAGGGGGATATTTTGTTAATATATGCGAAGCCATTGATTTCAATCAATCATTTGTTCACTCTTTCAACCAATGATTGAATATTTAAATCGTATTGGATTTGACCCAACAGTCAGACTGTTCCCGACCCTACACTCTTACCATCTCTTGATTATTACAAAACAATTCATTCAATCATTTAATTATAATTTTTGTAATAAGCAATGAATTGATAATTTCGTAACAATTGCCGGAACAAAATGTTTGAGGCAATGACTTTGATCTAAATGCAAGTGATTTGAGTGAATGAATGGTTTGAGTAATGAATGGTTTGATTGCAGTTAATCCCATATTAGTTATATTAATCCCAATTCCCTTTTAAGCCAATGTTTCACAATATTAATCAATACATATTTTCATCGATTATTTCTTCATATTTTTGTTTCTTAAAGAGAATGACAAAAGTGTTAACATTGATTTGATCAAGGTTAGATTGAGGTTGCATTTGACGACAAATGTATTGTTTTCACAATGTTTTGACAATAAAATTAAGTTTAACTAAAATATCAATTTTAAAACAAATAAAACATATTTAGACTTTAGGTTTGATCTAAAATACGCCTATTTTTCAATACATTGCAAAACATAACATTTAGTTATGATTGCATTCATAGAAATGTTATTCATTTTTATTTATATTTATGTTTTGTTTGTTTTGACATAAAGTCATTCAATGACTTTAAATGTTATTATTTTTTCTTTTGTTTTAATTATTTATTTTTTTGACAGAAATATAGATTTCTTTATATAATTGGTGTAAAATAAATATTGAAAGCGAGCCAACATATGGCACCACTACCTCCTCCGCCTCCACCCGCACCGCCGCCACCGCCCCCGATGGGTGGACCGGCTGTCGGACTCTCAAAGATTAGTAAAAATGATTCAATGGATAGAAACGCTCTATTGTCTGAAATTCGTGGCGGAACTAGACTTAAAAAGGCATCAAATGTTAGAGACAGGAGTTGTCCACTCATTGATGGTATGAATTGTGGATCACTTGAAGAAGTCATAACTTCTAACTTAAAACTAATTTTTTCAAAATTAATACAAAAATATTTATCTGTTTATTATAATTGGTTTTCAATGACTTTTGAAACAAATATTTGATATTATCGAAAATTGTCTTAATTTCAGATAAATCAACGAAACCCAGCCCTGGAGTATCATCATCAAAGCCTGCATCCAATGGCCCGGGAGGTCCCATGAACTTAGGAGAGCTGTTTGCGAGCGGTGTCCCTAAACTGCGATCAACTGGTAGTAAATTAGTTGCAAACGGACTGACCGTTAGTGCGAATAAAGTGAATAATAGTTGTACTAAAACTGACGAATCGGTTCGTCCGACAAAAGCCCATTCAATAAAGACTAGTCTCGAAGAAAAACTTCAAATCAGTTCTAATAAACAAAATAATTCTTCATTTTTGCACTCAATTAATGCAAATAATGGACTAAAAGTTAATAATAATAACAGTAATAATAATAACAATAAATTTCATACAATGAAAGCAAGAGATAAACCGAGTTATGTGTCGAGTGAAGGCAAAGGACAGGCACCTCAAGCGCCCACTCAAGGGATCAATAGAGTAAATGCTCCGGAATTGCCTAAAAAACCGCCCGGAGTTCAGAGATCTAATTCACAATCAAGTGGTCGAGTCGGTGGTAATGCTGGGCGAAGACCGGGCCCACCAAACATGAAACCCCCGCCTCCGCCCAAAATGACAAATGGCTTGAATAGTCCACAACAGACACAATCATCCTTTCCTTTCAAGCCATCCAATGTTAATCGCAAAGACGACGACAACTTCAGACCAAATATTTCTGCGTTAGTTTCAAACTTTAATCAGCAGGGGGTGAGACCACCGGCGCCCCCAAGGATTGCAAACCCAATGTCGAATGGAGTCACACAAAGTCCCACTTATCCGCCACCGCCTCCACCCGTCTCTACAATCCCTTCCCGTTCTAACAATTCTATGCCAAGATTACCACAAATGAAGTCAATTGCGCCCAATATTCCCATTCAGACATCAAAGGCTCCGACATCTGTGAGACCATCTTTAGGTCCGCCGCCTCCACCTCCGCACAGAACCACTTCAAACAATACAACCAATTCTGACTATCCTTCCGTCCCTCCGCCACCCCCTTCACAAACTAAAGTCATTTCATCGGTGCATAGGAATGGACCGGCACCTGGCCCTCCACCCCCTCTTAGGAATACATCGATCGGAAGGGGTATTTAAAGACGAATCTATTGTTTTATTGTTTATTAATTGTTTAATGTTTTCATTTCAGATGAATTCTCGGCAAGATTTGCGACTTTCGAAGCTATCTGTAAACTCCCGGCGCCGACACCTATGACCATAACTAACAAAGTATATCCGAGTCATAGTAAGTATCGTTAAATTTGTCCAAATTTTACAATTTTGACACTTTTTATAATAAAAATATTTTTGTTTTTAATTATTTATAAAAAATAAAACTTTTAATCGATTTTTCATTTATTATTTCATTAATAAATGTTTTTATTTTTCAATCTTTGAATTTGTTTTTTTTGACGCCACTCCCAGTGCTTGAAATGACGCCAAATTCACCCCTTTTTTGGTTTTTATTTAAAGTTTTAAAGTTTTTTAGTTATTCTTAAAATACAGTCATTAATGGATTGTATCCTTCAGTTTGGTTGCAAAAATAGGGGATAAAATCGATTGCATTTTATATATAAATTTATTGGTTTTGTCTCAAAAAATGAGGGATTGAAGGGATTGTAAATCCGTTGTCGACTAACAGATATAAAACATTTTCAAACATAACTTCAAAAAGTATTTGAAAACTTCACGAATTCATTACCCCTTATGTCTTCAAGTGAAGGCCAAGGGTTTAAGCCCTAAACTTTAGGGGTTTTATTAAAAGAGTATTTGATTATATCATTGTTTAACCAGGGTGTTATATCAATAGAAAAAGGGGTAAAAGTGAATTAATGAGTTTTAAGGGTTATTAACATTATTTCGTAACCACTTTATTGTTAGAGCTTTTTATTGAAATTTATTCAAATTTTGTTTTGTTTTATGAATTCATTGTCTATTCTATGAGAAAATGTTTTGTCAGAATCTGATGACTTGGATTTGAAACCCACATAACTATTACCTCATATGTGGGCACCGTCTCAAAGAGCAACCCAACCGGTGCTCATTCACTGAGAAGACAATTATTATTCATTATTTGTCCTCAAAATCACTGTTTACTCAATCGCTAAACCATTCACTCATTTATTATTAGAAATGATTTAATAATAAGTTATAAATAAAATGAAATTTATATTGTTTTGTATTTATATTGTGATTGCAATCAAATATTGACGAAACACTTGATAAAAAAAATTCATTTTTCAATATAATTCTCGTTATTCTATAATAGGAAACATGAATAAAATTTTTCATTTTATCATTTTTTGGTTAAATTCGATAAAAAATGTTGAGTTCAATGAATGTTCATTTAAATGAATGTTCAGTTATGTTGAAATTGGTTTAAATGAAACATTTAGAGAATATTTAACATTAATTGACTCTAATTTTTATTATAAAATTGTGTCAATTATTTCAAAATCTGTTCAAATATTTCATAATTACTTTTTTAGAGTTTTATTTCATTTTAATCTCATTTTAATTTATTTTAAACAAATGTATATTTTTTGTCAGTTTTGAAATACTCTGAGAATTGTTTGTCTGAAAACAAATTAATTAAAAATAATGTATTTTTTGTCGTTGAAGTGTCACAGAGTCAGAGACGTCGAGACCCTCCTCCACCCCCTCCTCAGATGAACGGTTTGGGTCACAATTCTGCAAACCTGAGCGCACACAACAGTAATGCTAAGAAGTTTTCGACGTCTAATCCCGTTCTTCACATACAGATCGGGTCGTCTGTGGCTCAAAGTTGATAACCATTACCATTACTTCTCCTATCTTTCGATCGCTTTAAATGTTTGCGAAAATTCTGTTCATTTAATAACTTGTCGTCACTTTTGATGCATTCAATAAACTCTTCATCAAAACAAACAACTAATGAAACATATGGTAAAAACTACAGTGCCTTCAGTGGACAGACATTTTATTCTTGAAGCGTTGAAATATATTTTAAATGAAGACAAAAGTGTTTGAATTGGAAATGGATTTGAGTTTTATTTTTATTATTTTTATCGTGAAATGAATTGAAAGTAATATAAGAATTGAGTCACAAATGAATATTAAGTTATACTAAAAAACTTGTAAAATGTTAGTTAAAAATGATTTAATGTATAATACAATTGAATAATAAAATAAATAATTAATGTTAACATTAATTGATTTGTTGTTTCTTTTTATCGTTTTGCAAATGAAACACATTTTCGAAACATGTGAACAATTGTCAACAGTTTGGATGTCTACAAAACTATTAATATTTACCGGTTTATAATTCTCTATATTTTTTGTAAAACTATTCATAACTTCTTATTAAAAACTTATATGAAATATAAAATTCTTTTCCTATCTATTGCTCCGCAAATCAATGCCATAAAGAGTTGTTTTACTGTTTATGATCTCTAATAAAAATGTTTATAAATTATATTTGTTTAGTAATAATCAAATTCTTGATGTATTGCTAAACTGTTTCCGGTAATCAAAAACAGACTCAAATGTTTGGCAAAACATTTCAATTATGATATAATTCTCAAACGTTTTATGCATTTATTTATAATTAAATTTTGAATAAATTGATATATTTTTAACCCAGAATATTATCAACCAATAAATACTATAATTAAAACTCAAATTGAATTTCAAATATAAATGAAAAGTGACTTAAAATGAGAATTTAAAGTGCATTTCAATAACACTTAAAACAATTAATTATACACAAAATGTGACCAAAATTATAGACATAACTATAGATCAAATGAAAGTGATTTACATTGAAATTGGATAATACTTAAGACATCCACAGAATGTATGCCAACTATCTGTTGATATCACTTCTGTTCACAATTTGAGAAGTATTTTCAATATCTTTTTCTTCGTCTGAGTTGACATTGGATGAACTGTTCCCCTGAGGGGTATCTAAAAGTACTTGTCCGGTGTCTCGGAGTATCTGAAGAGTAAAATTGGAATAAAATTTTGAAACATTTATTCAAAATTAATCCAAACCTTCATTTGAACGTCAAGTTCTTCGAGCGCCTCCTGAATCCACTGACTCTTGACGTGACACAAATACCTGATGACAATCGCCAGGTGCGACACAGACAACACCAGTGAAAGACAACGCGCTTCGAGCAGACGAGGATCTAATGGTGGATACATAGACTGGACGACATCATCAACTCTGGGACTTATCCTTTGGGCCACTTTAATGATTTCCCACAACTTGTTCTGTTGTTCCACTTCTTGGTATCGAGTCATTGCACTCATAGTCGCCGCCACTAATCGTTCGGTCAAATGATGACAACTCTTGAGAATAGCCAAACAATGTGGTATAAGTCCAGTGGCGTCGTCTACCCATTGAGTGTCTGCTAAGATCCTGTCGATGTCTGGATGTAGTCTCACGTCATCCAATTCCATGTTATTGATGGCATTCTGTGTGCTGTCGTACCCGTTGTGACCACTGATGAGTCCGACATCAGGTCTCGAATCAATGAAATGCTTAGCGAAGAAGTCTCGTCGACAATACCGGTGATGACAGATCATAATGAGTGCGGCCAACGACCCGACGAAGACCAGCGCCAATACCCCAATCGCTACCATAACTATACTCTCCATTGAATCTCATTTAAAATTCTTTGTTTTCACTTAAATTCATATCAAAAACAATGAAAAAACATTTTTTATAAATAAATATTTTATTTTGATTTGATTCAGACATTTTCAGAGACAAGAATCTGAAGTGAAGGTCATTGGCCACCAATCAGACCATACCCTCAATGAAAACTGAAACTCTATTTGATTGAAAACTTGCTTCAAAACTAGTTTCACAACTTTTACTCAAATTCATTACTATTATAATAATGAAAAGTTATGTTTCCATTGCATCCCAGCTCTCATTGACTGTTGTTTAGGGTTTAGTATTGAAATGACTTTCAATTTATTCTTAAATCCATTTCAAACTCAATTGTCTTAATTCACATCAATTCATAACTTTATGAATAATTATTGAAAATTAATTTATTTATTACTCAATAATAACAAACAATACCTTAAGAAGTGATTAATCAAATTCATAAATAAAATTACTTTTATTTCACAAAATTTAAGGCCAAATGAATTAAGAAATTGTAAAATGAATTTAAAATATATAAAAATAAATATATTTTTGTTCAAATGTTTGTTTGAATTATTCATTCATTTCATACATTTGTTGAATATTTTTTCGATAAAATTCCTGAATATTTCTTCGCCTGAGTTTAAGGGCAGCCGTAACCAAACCATTTTCGGGCACCCATTCCTCTGAACACAACTTTATTTTGTTCGGAATCTCTATTTTAGATAATTTTGATTCAATTGCTTTTGTTTTAATCGATTCCAACACTTTTGTGTTGACATCAATGTCTTCGCACAACTCCTTTAAACCCATTTTAGGCTTTGAGAGACTGTTCGCAAGTTTTTCCAATTGTCTCACATTTGGTATAATAAATGCAATCAAATAATCTTTTTGGGAATTCCCAAAAACACATATATTGTCCACAAATGGATTCCTCTTAAGTGTTGTCTCAATCTTAGGTCAAAGAAAAGAGAATTGCATTAAAAATATACACAAATAGAGTCGATTGAAACAGACTTTGGCCAACGATATGTACTCTCCTGTCGACAGCTTTAATATGTCTTTCTTTCTGTCAATGATTTTCAGCGAACCGTTTTCTAACATCTCTCCAATGTCTCCACTTTTGAACCAATTGACACCACTTTCGACAAAATAGGACTCTTTTGTCATTTCGTCGTTTTTATAATAACCTTTAGTGACGTTATGGCCGCCTATTACTACCTCTCCTCTTGGGTTCGGTGTATCCGATAGTCTATAGTTTCCTTCTTCCCAATCAATTAACTTGATTTGAAGCCCTTCAAGGGGTGGGCCAACAGACCCGACGCTGGTGTCATCGACGTCCATAAGTGTGGCCGAAGCAGACGTTTCGGTCAAACCGTAGCCTAAAGTAAATGAATTGAAATGAGAAACAATTTTCAGAATATAATACAAACCCTGTATTAGCCTTATATTGAAATAGCATCGAATGAATTGATGGGTGTCTATGGAAAGGGGGGCCCCACCACACGGCATAACTCTGATTCTTCCTCCCAAAATTGTATTGAATTTTCGGCAAAAAATTAGATTAATTAAAGGGGTATTTATTTCTCTTTTATAACAAAAATATTTATATTTCATCGAAATATTGACCAAAAGTTGAGCGAAAATATTCTTTTTGTTGACCTCTTCTGTAATGGCTTTTGTGATTCGGTCTAATATTAGAGGAACGGTAGTCATTATTGTCGGCCTAAGAAGGGTTACGTCTCCTTTGGAACCCTTGACAATACCCGTCGATTTCTCAGTCAATGTCTGTATGGTTGCAAAACCGACAGACAAACCATTGGATATGAAGAACAATTCGGCACTCATTTCGAGGATGTGCGCTAAGGGAAGGTATGCACAATAGACGTCATCTTCGGTCAGATAATCAGAAAGAGTGTAAAAAGCTTTCACTGCCGTCAAGAAGTTCTTGTGTGAAATCATTACTCCTTTCGGAGTACCAGTTGATCCCGAGGTATACATTATGACAGCTGTGTCTTCAGGTTCGGGATCAATACCATTGAGGTGTTTGTTTGTATTTCCCAAATCTTCAATTTGTTTGAGTCTATAAAAAGCAATTCTTTGTTGTTGTCCATCACTGAAGAGTGCCTTTAGATCTGGATCTTTGAGGCCATCGATATATACAATACATCGAAGTTTTGACAATTTGTCGACAATTGGACTCAATTTCGACAATAAGTCATAATTTGTGACCAAATGTTTGACTTCTGTTTCATTGATTCCGTGAATAATTCCTTCTTCACCTAAAGAGGGGTAAAGTGTGGCCACAGTTGATCCGATCCTAAGCAACGATTGACACGTTATCATCCATTCGAGTCTCGTTTCGGCGAAAATCATGACATTATCCTTAGGTTTGATTCCAATGAATAAAAATCCTTTTGAAATGTTTTCAATTCTTGTGTTGATTTCATTAAAACTAAGCCATTGATAGTGACTTAAAGTGTATTTTTTGAAGACTTTGCCATCGCTTTGACTTTCAATATCTTCGCCCAAAACTTGTCGAAAACCAAAGCATTGTTTGTCTTTATACATATGAATGGCATTGGAGAAGAGCTGCGGAACAGTTAGGCATTGGTCGATGAAATGTCTCTTATTTTGCTTCTTTGAAGAGGTTCTCATCCATGGACTGGAAAGGGATTTCGGATCTATTTGTTGAGCTCTTTTACGCTTGGATTTTGTGAAAATATATTCGTTAATCAAATATATAAGAAATGGGATTAAGTTATAGACAACTATTACTCCAAACAAAGTTATAGTCGATATTAAAGCCCAAAAAACAACACTTTTATTCATATTGAGAAAAATATAATTATTTTTTGATTTATTATTGAATATTCTTTAAGAAAGTAATGAATGAATCGATTGTCAAACTGTTGTGAAGGATGTGTCACAAAATGTAAGACAAAATCAATATTTTTAATTTGAATGTCAGAATAAATGTCAGAATATTCTTGAAATGCGAGAAAATTCAATTATTGAGACATTTGAATGAAATCAATAATACAGTAATTGTTTATAATATGAAATCATTGTATAAGTGATTATTGTTAAGAGATTTGATGACAAATGTATGACAAATGTGAAGACAATGTTTAATTGCATTCAAATCACTTTTAAGACATAATTACATTTAAGACAACTTTTGTCCACAAATTGTTGTCATTTCAGATAACGTTGTTTTTGGATGTTTTTGCAAACTTTTAGTCAACACATGTTTTGCCTTTAATTGTGTTTACATTGAAATGAGTGTCAAAGGGGGGGAAAGGGTGGAGACCACTAACGACTCGGCGGTCGTCAGCAAGTACTCCATGTCCACAAAGGGCTACGCTTTGGATCCATTCCTCAGACACTTTGTTGGACACAAACATCTTAAGAGAAGTCGATCTCCACTTATAAACCGTTTTTATTACTTGAGATTCAAAGCAATTGAACACCTCTTCAGTCGTTGCCATCGATTGGATCAAATCATATCATTTGGCTGTGGTTTTGATACCTCTTCTCTTCGGTATCCAAACATCGCTTTCATTGAAATCGATTTCCCTTTTGTGGCCAAAAACAAAGCGAAGATTTTGGTCGAAAACCAATTGATTGATACAAATGAAGACATTTTTATACAAAATGACATTAATTGTGACAATAGTTGTGAACCAATTATTGTCTTAAGAACTCATAACTATTGTCTCATTGGAGCAGATCTTAGAGAAACTGAAAGTTTGAGTAAATTTTTTATTGAAAACAATTTAATGAAAGATTTGAATAAAATGTCAAAAATTGGTTTATTTAATGAATGCTCGCTTTGTTATCTCAACCAATACTTCAGCGACTCTTTGATCAAAACCTTCATTGCTTTATATGAAGACAAATGCCATTCAATCACTTATTTGTCTTTTGAACAAATAAAGGCCAATCAAACCAACGATGGCTTCACTCAAGTCATGTTAAATCACTTCCAAACCATTGGTTCTCCACTGAAGACATTCCTAACGAAGTCACAGATTATTAATCGATTCAAAGTTGATCTCAACTTTGATTCAATCGAAGTCTTAGATATGAAGACATTTTTTGACGATTATATCGAACCGAAAGAGAAGTCAAGAATCGATTGTCTGGAAATGTTTGACGAATACGAAGAGTTTGACTCAGTTTGTAGTGTTTATGCCCTAACCATCGCTCAGTTGGTCTTCAATGACAACAATTCAGACAACAATGTCATTGAAACTAACAGTGAAATCAAGGGTCGAATCAAAGCCAAATGCAAACCCTTTGAAGACAATCCCCTTCTGTCCCGTTTCGGTCATTCCTCTTGTCTCACAAGTGATGATCAAATTGTAGTTTTTGGTGGATTTGGTTGTGATCTCAATAGCAGTCGATCTCACAAACGATTGTCTCATTTGATAAAAATCGACACAAAAAGTGAAGAAATAAAAAGTTTTGGATTTGATGACAAAACTAATGAAATGCAAAGAATTCACTCAAAAATAGTTGAACTCAAAGAAGACTTATTTCTCATATCCGGCGGAAGACTTTCGCCGTACGTATCATAAGATGTGACAAACTTTGAGAATGTTTTCAATTATTTAAACAATTGTTTAAATGAAATCATTTTTATTAAATTTGTTTTCATTTTCAGAAACAAAGCATTGAATAACAAATTAATAAAATTATCGCAAAAATCACAAACTTATGAATCGTTTGAAATGACAGACAATTTGGTGCCGAAAGTGTTTCGACATTTGATTATCAAACAAATTGATGCCAAAGATGTCATACATTTGGGTGGAAAGCAATGTCATGATTATTGTGGAACTGGTGTTGAAGACAATTGTTATTATGTTTTAGACATGAATACAATGAAATGGAAAAAACAAATTCTTTGTAATTTGTTTTCTGGTATTCATTCACATTCAGGCGTTTCGTTGGATTCCAATGTCTTCCTAACAAACGGTGGACTCAATTGTCATAACAATTCATTTTCTTTTAATTGTCTCAATTTGTTCGACAGAAGAATGTCTTTCGTGAACACGATTGAAGTGAAAGATTTGATTCATTTATATTCACATAATATAAAAGTTTTGAATCAAAACCAAATTATAATAATCGGAGGAATGGGTAAAAAGGGTCCAAACAATAGAATCGATTTATTAGATTTGAGATCAAATCAAATCATGACTTCTTTAGACATAATAACAGATTCGCCACAAATGTTAACAAACTTTAGTTCCGAAATGATTGTCTCGAATGGATTACCCCTTCTATGGCTTATAGGAGGAGGAGGTAATTGTTTCTCATTTGGGACTCATTTCAATAAGGTTTCCGTTTTAGAGATATTTTTATAACAAAAAATAAATTATTTATTATTTTTGTTTTCATTAATTTTTTGAATTCATTATTGATTTCATTATAAGATATGAATGAAATTCAAACAAATATTTCGAACAAATCGTTTTCATTGTTATAAATGAAATTCATTTCATTCAAACATTTTTATAGAAAACGATTGTCTTTTGATTTCAAAAAGTTGTGATTCTTTGTGAAAAATGTCTGAAAAGAAGAAAAAGTTTTTTGAGAAAACGAAAGCAATTGTCAGCAAAACGAAGGCCAAAGTCGGCAAACAAGTTGGAAATGTCGGAAAACAAGTCGAAAAACATTACGTAAACTTAAGACAAAACAAGTCTTATCAAGAGTTTCGCCTCAATAAGGGGGAGATTGTCGTCAACGATGTCTGTCGACAATTATTGGCTTATTTTGTATATCTCTTCTATTATGTGCTCCTGTTCTTGGGTTTTGGGGAACTGGTTCTGTCTGTGGTCTGGTATTCCCAAGTGAGTGAGTTCTCGAAAGTGATCGAAGAATCCAAGTATTCTGTCATCAAATTCATGTTTTCGACTTTTGTGGCGATTCTTATCTTTGCGTTGATTTCGCTTTGGATTGTATATGACTATCAAAGGGCTGAAGTCGTGGGAACGGTAGACCGAATCAGAAGATCTCAAGTTTGGATCAAACTTTTATTTTATATATCGATTCCAATGGCTTTCCTTCTCTTCATAATAACGATTATGACTTCAAACACATTAAATAGATTCGAAAAATCCATCGACAGTTCAATCTCTGGCCATATGAAGACATATTGGACTAAACTCACATCAAAGGAAATAATGGATGACTTGCAGTGGAACTACAGGTGCTGTGGCGCTGAGAGTCACAAGGATTGGTTCAAAACATTGAATATGACAACTGATGGCAAGAATAAAGATAAGACAGAGCAGAAGGAATGGATTGAGACTACGTTTGGATTGAGCCAAGACATCGTTGATAATATGGTTCCCTACAGTTGTTGTCGGATCTCGGCTTCGAAGACGTGTCGGTTCTTTGATGTGGATTTGGAGACAATCCAAACCAATGGCTGTAGGGATGAAGTGATCAAATATTTCAATGGATTTAAATCTTGGCTAAAATTGTGTCGAATTTCTGAACTTTTGCTTCACTTTTCAAACATGATTTTAATCGATATAATACAACATTCCCTTCAGAGCCAATACGACGCCCGACTATTGCCCCCAACCGTCAAATTCCCCACTTTTTATGCGGTTATTATGTTTTTGATAATTCTTTACATATTTTTCTTCGGTTTTTAGTCTTTTCTCACATTTTCTAAAGTATTAAAACTTTTAACAAAATTTGTTTTTGAATAAAAACTTTTTGAGAATTTATTAAAACTTTAAATGTTTTATAAAAACAATAATTAATCAAAAATAAGATATTTAAGGATTTAATAATAAAAACAATTTTTCGGTTAATATAATATAAACTCAAAATCGAGTGAAGATTTGAATACTATTTGACATAAAGTGACGATTATTTGGATTTGGTCTCACTTATGGACACTAAAGGGACGAAGAAATCAATTGAATGGAGAGATATGTCTAACGAAGAAGTGATTCAATGCTTACAAACGATGATAAGAATGACAACAATCACAACAACACCGATGAAGATATTGATCTTCATGTTCTGCCACCACATCTTCCGAGACACCCTTCGGGCCCCCACCCGGAACTCGTCCGCCCTATTGGACAGCATTTCGGACCTGTCCTCCAGATTGTCCAAACGCTGTCCTCTCTCTAAGATCTTATCGATATTCTGTTGCATAATATCCGACACTTCGTTCACATGTTCTCGAAGTCTGCCATCAATTCATTCGATGAATATTTCATTGAAAACATCTTTGACTTACTTTTGCATCTTTGGGTCATTTGGTCTCTCAATACTGACCACACATTTGTGGTAAATGTCATAAGAAATACATAAAAAATAAGTCATTGAATCATGTCTTAAATGTTCAAACCTTTGCCTCTCATTGTCTTCAGCTTCACTGTCGACCTAATGGGCAATCAATGGATCAAACAATGGTTCAAACAATGGATCAATTGGTCAATACATACGTTGACAGCCATATAATCGCCGTTGAATTCCCTGTTTTTAGACATTTCGTCCGTTTTTCAAACAATTAAAATATAATCAAAACTTATGTTCAAATAAATAAACTCTTATTCAATGACTGATTGTTTGTTGTCTTCAAATTGTAACATATATTACGTGTTGTTTTGTATTGAAATAATTGTTGAAAACATTTATTATGTGTTTATTAAGTGAATATTTTTAACATATTATCAATCAATTCATTACTGATGACTCGATTGACATATTTATCATAATTATTATCAAAGCTTTCATTTGATTGGAGTTTGAGTTCAAAGGCATTTAAATCCAAAAGAGTTTCAAAAGGTTTAAAGTCATCATAATTTCAATACAATTTCAATACAAACCATGAATTGAAAAAATATTGTAAAACAAAATGTTATATAATTTGTAAAATTGTTAACAATTTTGAAAAATATATAAAATATAAAAAGAGATTAATCTAAAGGAAAGTCTATTTGAGTGTTGAGGTCATGAAGAGTCAGGTCAGAGGGCAAGTCCACCCGACACCTGGATAACAGATCCTGTGATATAAGAGCTTTTTGGAGATAATAAGAAACTGATGGCTTCGGCCACCTCTTCGGGTCGTCCTTTCCTTCCCAGTGGTATTTGAGATACAATTTTGTCCAAAACTATTGAAAAACTCTTAATATTCAAAAATTTCATTCAAAATACAAACCTTTTTGTGGTATTGTTTGGATAATCGGTGTGTCTATAAATCCGGGAACAACTGTATTGCACCTGATGTTGAATTTAGCCATTTCTCGGGCAGTGGTTCTGGTCATGGCTTCGACTGCAGCCTTGGAAGCGTTGTAATTGATTTGTCCCATATTTGCCAACTTTTGAGAGACACTCGAGATGTTGACAATTGATCCGTCGATCACTTTATTGTCAATCATTTGTCTGCAAAAAAGCTATCATTTGTTGAGAAATAAAACAATTTTAGAAACTTTTCAAAAAACCAGTTCCGAAGACATGACATAACACCTGAGTGGCCATAAAAGTCCCCTTAAGGTTGACTGCAATAACTTTGTCGAAGTCTTCTTCACTCATATCTGCAATGAATTTATCTCTTGTAATACCGGCACAATTGACTAGAAGTGTCGCCACTCTTTTGCCGTAGTTGTCATCAATTGATTTAAACAAATGTCTCAATGAATCCATTTTTGAGACATCGACTTCAAGTGCGATGTGTTTGCACTCACTCTTCATGTCTTTGTCGATCATTTCCTTCGTATTCTTAGCCCCACTTATGTTCTGGTCAGCGATGACAACAGAAGCGGATTCTTTGGCCAGAATGTTGGCCACAGACCGACCAATACCAGAACCACCGCCAGTGACCACAGCTATGCGATTGGCAAACATTTGGACACAGTTTCGACTTTAGAACCAAAGTTGAGATAAAAACTTATTAATGAAGTTATTGTGCATTCATTCAAACCATTGAGTGATGTCATTAGCAGTCAATGCTATCACACAATCACTCCCTCTCTTGAATGACTTCTCACATCACTTGTGAACCTCTCATGAGTTTTGTGGTCATTCCTACCATTAAAAGACATTTCATTTTTTATTATAATTTGTAAAAGGGTTGAGAAATAATATCTGTTGAAAAAGGGGGCAGAAATATAAAGGAGTAAAACATGACATAAGAAAGTCGTTATGAAAGCCTAAAAGCAATAAAATTGTCTTCAAATCATTGAAACAAACTTTGAATTTATTTGACATTAATTACTATTTAGTTATAAATGACTGAAATAATGATTTGCAACACTTTGGGCACAACTGAACGCTTCATCCATTCGTTCAATTGAATTGGATTTAAAAGAAGAGATTTTATGACTTCTCTTAATGTTATTCTTCGTCGACAAGAGTTGGAAGTCATTGACTTTGTCTGCAATTAGAGACAACCAGTCGTTTGCTTTCAAATACTTGTGGTACTCATTGGGAACGGCTGTCACAACACAGAACTCATGTCCAGTGGGACTCATATGAAAGAGCGCCGTCGGTTTGTGGCGCAAATGAGACAATCCTATCTTAAAGGCTATGTTTGTGTCACCAATTGTTTGGATTTTATGTACAAAATATTTAAAACTTTTGTTCGAAACAATTGTTTGAAATTCTTGTGAAAACGGATTAATCCAAACATTTTCATAAGTTTCCAATTTTTCTAAAAGTCTTTCAATTCTTTCGTTCAAATCATTTGATAAATTGTGTCTCAAATTAATGGTATAATCAGTTAATAAATCTTTAACAGAATATAAATATCTTTGACTCGACTCTAAGAAAAGGAAATCCATTGATTGGTCTCTGATTTTGTCTTCAATTTCATGACTTATTTTCATTAATTTGTCGTCAATTTCTTGGTTTAAATCAATTGAATATTTCATATCAATTCTATTCATGAGTTTTACGAGATTTTTGTTTTCATTCACAATTGAATCGTATTTTTCAATCTCTTCGTCAATCACTTTCTCAACCAATTTTAGATTTTTTGGGATCTCAGGAAAGGCTTCACCCAATAGTTCAGAGGTTATGGCCGACAGTTGGCCAAACAGTAGACGAAAATTAGAAATACGGAAATCGTTTGCAGCGATTCCAATGGACTTCCGAATTAATTGCCTTAATATAAATCCAGTTCCTCTATATCTGGGCTTAAGGCCATCACTGATGGCTATCGTTAACATTCTCGAGTGATCGGCAAGTATTCGATAAGAGATGTCCAAAGGATTGGTAGCGCTGTTGGAATAGGGCTGGCATTGACTCATCTGTTGAACAAAGATTTGTATGATTTTAAACAATATATAAAATATAAAAACCTTTTGAATTGACTGAAAATAAGGGACGAAAAGATCGGTTTCATAATTGGATCCAACGTTTTGAATAACAGACGCAATCCGTTCCAAACCCATACCGGTGTCCACAAAGTGTTGGTCCAAAGTATCCAACTTTCCGTTTGATTTCCTGTTTTTGGAACAAACGGTCGATTGTAATGAACTATAAGACAGGTCTTTCTCTCACTTATCAAATTGAATGAAAACAATATTCCAAATCTCAAGACTATTATTGAGTAAATCAATTGAAGACAAACTCATTGTTGGCTCTAATAGATAGTGGATTTCAGTGCACAGACCGCACGGACCCGTTTCGCCCATTTCCCAGAAGTTGTCTTTGGCTCCCAATGGTATGATTCGATGTTCGGGTAAACTATTCGGTCATTCATTGCATACAATCATTCAAATCAGACACTAATCAGTCGTTTACCCAATTTTAAGCCAAATGTCTTTGGTTTCAAAGTCTGGCTCTAAAGCCAAGTGTTTGTCTCCACCAAAATATGTGACAATCAATCGATTGGGACTGAGTTTAAAGACGTTTGTCAACAGATCCCAAGCCATAAGACAGGACTCCTTCTGAACATTGAAGCAAATCATTGGAAATATAAATGGATTTAAAAATAATGAATACTTTGTAATAATCACCGAAAGACCAGTTGCCCAGCATTTCAAAGAAGGTCTGATGTCTTCCATCGATTCCAACAGCACTGATATCACAGTGTTTACCACCGACTCGAATGCACTTCTGGCTATTGACCACTCGTTTGAAGCCATTCATCGGATCAGTCGGTGATAATGTCTTCTGGAAAATGGGTTTGAATTGATTCATACCTGCGTTGACGAAGTGTAATGTCTTGTCATTAAGGGGTACGACTGGACTCGAGTCCACCCTTAAATGGTTGTGATTGTCAACAAAATAATTAATAAATGAATTCCTAATCCATTTTGAAGTCATTTTAGGCTTAAATTCATTACAACTTTGAAAACATTTTAACATTTTTTCAACATTTTGTGCTTTAAATAAATTAAAGACTTTTTGTTTCATAAAAATATTCATTAATTGATTGCAATTAATATCAAAAATGACTTTAAATTATTTTTATTTATATTTTAAACTCAATTAACTTTAAAAATAATTTAACAAAAGTTTTAAAAACTTGAAAATTGTTTGTAAACAAAGTTGTGTTCAATGAATAGCTCTTTCAATACCTCTTTAAAACTCAAAGAATTCAAGTTTTGAAGAAATTTCAAATATAGTTGTAATTCAAAATTAATTATAAATAAATAAATTTTAATTATATTTAATATTTAATGCAATTATATCTGAAATAACAATATTTTGTTCAATTCGACAAACGTTACAATAAATGGCTTTAACTGTATTGCAATCGATATCGAAATTGTGACAATCGATGGGAAGACTGAAAATCACATTTTTATTGATTAGTGGTTTCCATAGCAATGAGTGTGAGCTGTGATTGGCTGACGACTGAAGCCTTTAAGCATAGAGTCGGCAAACTTTGCCAAAGAGTAAGTGAATCCCAATTCATGCAAGTCTTCACCAGTTATTGATTGACCATAAGATGAATCTTCTTTGAGCTCAAACCAACACAAAGCAAAAGCTCTCTCAAGTGAACACAAAATACATTTCATTTCTCTTCTTTGCCGTAAATTACGAGAAAATTACAGTAAATTACATTTTGTCGCAACGCTTACGACACGGCTTTCATAGGATTTGTGAATTGTTTTTATATTTAGAAAATCTTTCGATAAGACAATGGAAGCGAAAATAGCGGTAGTTATGAAGAGAGCTTTCATTGAAAAATATGAATAACTTTTTGTTATAATTAGTTCAGAAAATGTGGAAAAACTTGTTATACGAGTAAAGCACTTATTCGGACACAACCTATATATTGAAATACATAACAGTTTCTTATGTTATATTATATGTGAAAAGTTTATAATCTTTTTATTCGCAAAATTTCCTTAAGTTGTATTAAAAAAACAATTTTCGTCTTAAGAGTAATAATAGTTTTATATAATAATGACTACAAATACGAGACATTAATTGCAGTCTCGCTATTAATATTAGGAACACGTCCTGAGAGACACGTCTTGAGAGACACGCAATGCAATCAAATGTTATTATTATTATTTATTTTTAGACATGTCTTATAATATGGTCTCTAAACAGGTTTCAAACAAAAATAGTTATGGTTTGACCGACAGAAGCAGATGTGATGTGAAGTCAAACCTTTTTTTTATAACAATCAAACTTTTTTATAACATTTCTCTGCATTAACTCATTTTGCGATACATTGCCTCAACTTTATTATGGTTTGACTGACTTGTGATTCGCTATTAATACTGGCTTTCACTTCCATTCACATTGTCTTCACTCTAATAGTGATTTCACACAAAGAAATCAATTATAGAATCAAATGATAAATGACTTTAAAATATGTTTTTTAATATTCTATAAATAATTAGAATTATTTGAAGACTGATTGCATGACTCGAGTGGGCGTTGAAATGAATTTGTGTTCAAAGAGAAAGTATTGCCAATACTATCGCCACATGAAAGACATGGACAATAAATGCAGTAGTGATGCAAAGCTGGTGGTCCTCTTTGGGTCGATCCCCAAAGGTTTTATGGGGTTCGAAGAGAACCTCCCATTTGTTTAACAATAATGTCCTATCTTTTCATCTGAAGAGTCGATCGCTCGAAATGTTTGCTCTAATCTTATAAACAAATACTTCAATTCCAACCAATTCTTAAGACTTCAAACATTTCTATAATTATTAGAATTGACTTAAAATTCAAATAAAAAGTTAATCTCTTTTGTTATTGAGATGTGAGGGAAAGGGATGTAATTGTATGTAAATTAATATCGATTCAAAATCATCTGCTTTTCCTTTATTATCGCCCAAACATTTTGAAGGATAGGGGGATAAAGTGCTCACAAATGTCAGGTTTGACATCAATTATTCATAAAATCCATGCGTTTATTCTCAACAGAAATCATATGAAATAAATATATATTTTGTGTCATTTGAATTGAAATTAGAAATATTTGAATTAAATTTCATAATAACTTGTATTATATGTAATGAAATATCATTTTTTTATTGCAAAAGTTTTGTCTTTTTTATTGAAGTTTCCATTAATTCACAAATATTTGAATTTAATAATAAAATAAGAAATTATATGAAATTCAACAAATGATAGCATATATGAGAGAAGACAAACTTTGTCATCAAATGACACAATCATTTGTTTAAGTGTTTTCACAAATGTTTGAATATTTTATTATTTCACTTATATTAATGAATATCAAATTCAAACAATTGTTTTGAATGTATCGCAAACTCAGAAATACATCGCTTTCAGTGAAATGCAATTAAAAGATAATTGTAATAAAATTACATTAATTATGCAAAAATAATTAAATATTGGAGCAAGGTTGATTGTCGTAATGATGATCACGTGCAATCATTGTCTCAATGTGTGCAAGGTACAAAGATGTCAGGCTGTAATAGAATCAATTTTTTTCTAAATTTGTGAATAATTTTTATGATTTTTTAAAATTATTTCGAATTTAATGAAATTTATTTTTATTGTCAAATGTTTAATAATTAAGTTCTTCATTCATTGCATTCAATACATGACTGCAATATTTGTACCCTTAATTCCTTTAGGATTATCCGGATCTCGTATTAACTCTTAAATCAAATTGATTTCACCATTGAATGGAAAAACAGACAAATATTGAACAAACAAATAGCAAAATAAATATAAATATGTTTTCATTTGATTATCTCAAAAATGATTAAAAATGATGTCAACAGAAATGTACAGCAAATGCATAACACATATTGACCTACAATATAATGAGTAAACAAATGCATTCAATGTATTGTAAACGCAAACCAATACTACAGTCAAGCATATGGACTGAACGGAAGTGTATGGATGTGTAGGAAAGTGTGTTACCACTCATTGCTCGGGTGGAAAGGGAGGAGAGAGAGAGAGAGAGAGAGAGAGAGAGAGAGAGAGAGAGAGAGAGAGAGAGAGAGAGAGAGAGAGATCATTCTTTTGCTCTCACATAAAGTGAATGATAAAAATAGATGGAATTCCTAAAAGTTGTAGTTTTTTATGGCAATAAAAGACTATATTTTGACTAAAATTACATTTGAATTGAAATTCAAGACTTTATTCGCTTCTCATAAAGTGATCGATATTTATATGAATGAAATGTTTATCCAAATATATATTGAATGAATGATTTGTTTAAAGTCGAAAGTGTTGTAAAATTGTCTTAACTTTAATAAACAATTAAAAAACAAATTATAAAATGAATGAAAAATCGTTGTGTAATAAAAGCTATGCTAAAGTCAACTCCCATTCACTTCCTCTTCGTATTCATTATTGAATGGGATATTCAGTTGTGATCACAAGTATTGGTGGCATCGCTAGAGATGTAGCACTGGATATATTGCCAGCGCTTTGAGTGTATTTATTTATAGCGAACACACTTTTATGGTATACTATAATAATAATCGCCAAAAAGGACTGGCTTTGGCCCGGAGCCCAATACTTGTACGTCACTCACACGTTATTAGTGTTCAGATCTTATGACATAAATATACTTAAAGTACTTATAGTGAGTCCACGAGTAGTACAAACCCAAGGCATTCGAGAGCTGTTCATTCACTACTACATACAGTGTAATACGCATACAGTGCTTGTATATCCCCTTTGAGTATTACCCCTAAAGCTATTTCGTAGTTTCAATAGAATTAGTTGAGCCCCTGTTCTCCCTTCTGGTGTGTCCCCCCTCAAGCCCCTATGGTGTTTGAGCACTGCTAGCCGTCAGACCCCCATAGCATGCATAGTGTGATCGGATCCACTCAACCAAGTTTATCATCATTGGTTGCTATGCGACGACATGTGGTAATGGTTTGCAAAACTCACTTTGCATTCACTCCCACTTTTATACTCTGTTCTGCTCTTTATTTCGCTATGAATTGCCTTTCGTTCGACTCATGTCTGCAGACATTAGGGAAACCATTGGAATCATTGGAATCATTGAAGGCATAGCAAAGCATACAAACCATTTCAGAGTGAAATTTTCCTGCACTGAGCTCTGCAGTCAAGCCATTCTCTCTCTCGTCTCCCTCTCCTGCCGTTCCTCACTTGTGTCAATTGCAGGTCTGGTAGTGCTGTTGGCGCTGTTAGGTTAGGATCACTCCATAGCACAAACAGCTTCTCGTAGTGAGTCTATGGCAGAGTCTATGGTCGGGCGCATTCTTGAGCCAATTTAAAGCTGTGGCATATTGTATGAGAAGTACCACTCATTACAACGAAACTCAATTTTGAAGATTCAAATGAATGCCAAATGTTTACTGACTTATAATTTCTATATAATTACATCTTTTTTGCATTTCATTTCAAAAGGCTTTCAATTTTCTAAGCATTTAATTACAAATATTACTCAAAACCTATTAAACGAATGCTATTCAAAATTATTCAAATTTTTGCTTTAATTTTATTCATATTTTTCCTGATTTTATACTTTTATTTAATAGAAATTATAATCAAATTTAAAAACCAAAAAGTGTTGAAACCATTAATTTGTTGACTATTTATTTGTGAATAACTTTCGTAAAAAATATTTACACAATTTATTGGCAATGAATGCGTGAAAAACATATCTATGAGAACATTGAGACACAAATTGAATACATTATCGCAGAGTAAATAATAAATTAATAGCAACTCATTGTCGAGTTGTGAGAGAAAGCACATCTGACGGAAGAGAATGCGATTCAGCAGTTATTGGAGGATATCGTCAATAATGGATCGCTTTTTGACAGACTTTACATAATTAAGTCATTAATACCTTATGTTTCGGAAGATTAGTTATATTTCTTCAGATCGCAAGGTGCTCACTATGCACCAGGGTGGGTTTGTCAGGGATATTATTTATTAGGGATATTAATATCAATTACTATATGTTTTGATACAAATATTCTTCAAAATAAAGTTAGAAATAATTAACTCTTAATTAACATAATTGTATTCAATATTTAATTTTTCAAAACTTTTTTCATTTGCTTTCAATCATAAGATATTTTATGCCATAGTTTTAAAACTATTTTAAATTCTCAAATACTTTATTCGAATTCAAAAACTTATAAAAAATTATATAAAAATTATAAACAATTTGTTTATATAAATACGAAAATTGCAAAATCATTTCAAAGTTTATTTTTGATATAATCAAAGGGTTATTCTTTTGGCGACGTTTTCAAAATTAGAGAACATTTACAACACTTACAACACATATGCCTTCAAATGAACTGATAAAATGTCTGCTTTCAATGCTATCTCTTATAACTTGATCGCTATATTCATAAAAATGTTAAATGAGATAAAATTATATAACTTATAGAATTTATATCAAAGTTATTCTGTCGTAATCGCTATAATTGACAAATAACTAACCTTGGTATCATTTGGCAATATTGGTATCGTTTTTAATCTTATCCTTTCATATAATATCATAATTTCGTTTTAATTATAAAATTTGTGGTAATTTCGCTTAAGTTATGATTTATTGAAATATTTGCAAAAAATAAGCTTTTTTTTATTTCGGTTAAATTTTATCTTTATTCACTTTATAGATATAAACACATTTATTAGAATTGCCCCTTAATTGCAAAGGTCTAATAGGACTTCATTTGAACATCTTATGAGAAATGGGTTTATTAGAGAAGTTTCTAAAAAGCTGTCAAAACTTGTGACAAAACTTCTTTAAAGCTTTTTTGAGACTTTTATTTAATGGAGTTTTAGTTATACTGTATTTGTCAACGAATAAAACAATCGTTTCATAGAATATATTGATTTTGCTTTACTTTTCAAATAGTATTTAATGAAAATATAAGAAAAACCGATTTTTTTGAGATATTTGACGATAAAAAAGTTATTTAAAGAGAATTTATGAACAAATATTGATCATTGATTTGGGAAAAGATTTGTAAATTTGTTAATATATTTGAGTTGAATGACTAATGAATAGAAAGTTCTTAACAATTATTTGATTTATAAGTGAAAATAAGTTGAAAATAATTAGATGAGAGAAGAAATGGGCTTCACTTCAACACGAGGGATACGACTGGCATTGGATAGGATTCAGCGGTTGAATACATTGTAGACACCATTTCGTTGTTAAAGCCATTTCGCCTCAAACATATCACTCGAGCACCGGGCGGGGGAACGACAGTTGTTTGAACACATTTTCCTTTTTGTCTAATATTTCTGATAAATATATTTAAATATTTATTCACAAACAGAAAACACATGAAATAACTTTGAAATAAAATTTCAAAATCTATTCAAAGTTATACAGTATTTACTGATGTTTTTATATTAATATTATT
Organism: Quadroppia sp. Gr-Ori-00064; assembly: GCA_034700825.1. NCBI lineage: Eukaryota > Metazoa > Arthropoda > Arachnida > Sarcoptiformes > Quadroppiidae > Quadroppia > Quadroppia sp. Gr-Ori-00064. The sequence continues at coordinate 38,149 of JAQIXR010000009.1, read as the reverse complement.
TACACAAAAATTGTGTTCAAAATAAAGTTTTTTTCAATAATGCATAAAATAATAGCTTAAATGAATTTTATTTAAAGATCACTACTTTTGGCAAAAATTTTAATGATTGGTATATTAAATGAATTTTTTATCTTATCTTTTGATAAGTAATTAAATATTGATAGAAAAGAAAGTTTTATCATTTCATTGTATATTATTTTGAGTGATATTATAACCCTTTTTTTAATGCAATTGTTATAAAGCTATGAAATGATGTCCAAATGATGTCAAATATATGGCATTTTCACTCAAAATATACAAAAATATAGTTTTTTAAGGTTTAAAATCAATTTCTATTCAACGGAAAATAAGCAAAATTTTCACACATTATAATTGTTTTTGCAGATGTTTTGACATATTTTCTGAACATTTAATGATTCTATAAATGATTGACTTTTATGAAAAAAATATACAAAAACTATTCAAATGAAATGATTATAAAATAAAGAGCTTTTGAAAAATAATTGATTTGATATCTCAAGTGCTTTACAATATATGGCTATAGAAGAGAATGGAAAATATTTTACTAATTATACGATAAAGTCATTCAATACAAAACAATACGATTCGAGTCAACTGTTTATAATTTAAATGCAAATCCTATTACTTTTGGGCGCAAATGGAGTGCAATAACAGTTCAAATGACCCTCACATCAGTAAGAGAGCCCACAAAGCGATTTCGGTGGTCAGACAGTCGTGTTTGCGCTAATACTCTATAATTTCATTCATTTTTCTATTCCTTTATTTATGGCTTAGTTTTACTAAATATAAACTTATTTTATTATGAATTTATTTCCTATAAAACTATAAACCAATTGATTGTGACTTTAATTATCGAAAAGAGACTTCACTAACAATTAAATGAATAACTTATAGGACATTAAACTCATTATAACTTTTGATCACTTCATTCGTTGAAGAGTTTGTCGATTGAGTGCTTCGTTCAAATCGATCGATCAGATCGTCGTCTATAAAAACTAAATATTTTTGCACAAGTTTTGAAGATTTCTTTTAAAACCATTTCTTTCTATCAATATTTGTCATAATCTCAACAAAAATCAATAGTTTTTGAAATGCTTTGAATTATTTCAAAACCGAAACAAAAAGCAAATGTTTTGTTAAAACAATTCGTTTACGTTTAGACCTATTTATCCTATGTTTAAATTTGATGAAACATTACTTATAATCAAAATGTTTTTATAAATTTTGTGATTTCAAAGCAATTTAAAGTAAATGTGTTTTAATTTTAACATAAATATCGAAAGAATACAAACAGAAATACAAAATACATTTTGAATGATTGAATGAAACGATTTGAATGTGTTTTATAAAATAAATATTTATTTAAGACCTGATAATGAATAATGAAATTGTGATGAAATCAATCTGTTTTAGACCACAAACAAATTAGTTTGAATTTTCAAGTTAGACCCTGTTTATAGTCTCACAATATCACCAAATTCACCAAAAAGAAGATATTTTTGTGCTTTTAGTACACTCTTATAATTCACTTCATATGAACATTGATTTGTTTTTCTATTTTTTTATTTACAAATTTTGATATATTTTTTGAAAAAAAAACTTTAGAAATAAAGACCAAAGGATTGCAAAGAGTGACAAACAATGATAATTTGGAAGCGATTTATAGTTAACCAAAAAAAGTGGTGCAAAAAAAACAAAAGTTGTTAGCATTTAATATACGAATCACGAAAAACTATTTTTGAGCCGAAGAATAATTTAGTCGGCATTTGAGTTATAATTATTTTGGATTTTGTTATTCTTGAGATAATTCGAGTTTGGAATTAATGTCTGATATATTAAGCAATATATACTCTGGTGAACAACACGTTAGGCCTTGAAAATAAGGGATTGTCTGTCTGTCTGTCGCACAACTCAATCGCTAATTGAAGTAAACTTTTGGCTTAACCTCTGATAAGCACTTTATACAGAAGTTATATCACATATGAAATGGTTTTTAGATATTGTTTTTTCGCATAATTTTATAAGTTTTGAAACATTTTCTAAATTTTTGGCAAAAATCTTTCATAACTTTATCTTTCATTTCATTCAATATGTTTTTGTCTTTCTTTCTCTCAATCATTGCTTACGCTTTGACTTTATAACTGTAAAAGCCTTCAAAAGCACCGGTATTGTAATAAGTGTACCTTGCTCATTCTCAGTACATTCTCTTATTGAACATTTTCTTTTGAAATACTGACAGTTGAGAGGAATTTGATTTGAAGTTAATTTTTTGTTAAGGTTTTTGAAAGAATTGCAAAACATTTGATATTATATTTGGTTTGAGTGAATGAAAGCGTTTTTGACGATTCATATAATGAAGAATACAATTACAATACAGTAATACTCGTGCAATGTTTGAAGGAATGGTTGAATTAGTTTTCCGAGTGTCAGTGCACTCATTGCACTCGCCTGTGATGGCAGGAACGGCAGGAACGGCAGTAATATTAGTTGTGTTGCTAACAAAAAAGTATTCTCAGCGCTGTATTGAAGCCAAGTATTACTATTGAAGTCCTGTTGTATTGAATATAACAAACAGTATTTGCCAACAAAACGGCATTTGATTTGTCGACAGAGGAATGGGTGGAGAGTCGGCTCTGCACTCGTACTTCACTTCACAACCAGTTTCAATGGTTTGTGCCGTTCAGTCGCTTCATGTTTGGCACAACAGCTGCTGATCAGACAGTCTGTAGTATTGGAAACACTGACTACCAGTGCTGTATACATACGAGCGCTACAGTACTGGCACAGAGTTCACGAAAAGCCAATATTTGCCACATCTTTGCCACCGATTTTCGGATACAAATCTTAAGAGTTGGTCACTCATAGGGTATGTATGTTTAGGTCTATATGTCCTCTAAAGCGCTGTATAAGTGCTGATCCGCTGGTCATAACCAGTGGTCAGATATTTGTGATTTCTAGACAGCTATCGCGCGGTTAGCCCTCAGAGATGGTATGCCTGTGCCATAAAATGGCTGCAATGAGAGAAATCAATGCGAATGCGTTGCCTCTCCAGTGCTTACACTGCCATACCATACCAGTGCTAACATACCAGTGCTCTGCTTTGTTATAGCCAAATATGATATAAATGCAAACTCAATGCAATGCAGAATATATTATATTATATTAAATACACTTTATTTTCATTGAATATCTCAACGAAATTTCAATTCATTCTCACATAAAATGAGTTATTTTTAAGCACGAAATCAATGACAAAAATACATATATAACGGAATTTATATATGATTTGCTTTGAAGAGAATGAAAATTATGAGTCTTTTAAAACAATATTCAATTAAAATCATTGATTTATAATAGCTTTCACTCAATGAGTGGATATTTATTGATATAAAATTGCGATAAAATATATCAAAAATGTTTATTTTGAAGAAAACATCAGTGAATGCATTGTAAGCTTTCAGTGCTTTAATGCCTTCACTGTCAGTGCTATCGTTGAGAGAGATTATACTATTTGGCCATAGGTTGAGAACAACACAATATATACACATATAATAGGCTCGAAATGACTTTGAGATCAAAATTATATAATTATTGATAAATGATATAAACATTAATACTATAATTATGATTAGAAGAGTGTTTGAAGTCTTAGTAGTCATTGAAAGCCAGTCTCGACGCAAAGTCTCGAACGGTATTGAGTGCCAGTGCCTACCGTTGCTATGAGTGCTCACTCTATCGCATTCTCGCATACGTTTGAGCGTTGCTTACGATTGCGTTCATCGTATGTGAAGGCAATGTCTCTTAGCTTTTATCATTGATTTAGTGTTTTTGAGCCAATTTTATATAAATATTTGTAATTATAATCGCTTTAATCAATGGATTAATATTTTCAAAAAGGATTCAAATATTGAATATAAACACAATTAGTGTTCAATTCTTATAAAATTGATGTTTAAAAATACAAATATTAAAACAAATATTTTATTGGATGAAAAGCACTTCAATGCTGGGTATGGATCAGAATATGCCGGCACAGTCCCGGTGTCAGCCCCAGTCCCAGTGCCAGACAGTCTCGTCATACAAGAGGCCAAAACTATCAGAAATTAACGCAGAGTTGACTTGCATTCTATGCAACGGGTATTTCATAGACGCGACGACTATTAGTGAATGCCTTCATTCATGTGAGTCTTGCCTTATATGCCTTCTATATATCGATCGATAGCTTCTAATCTGATCCACACGTTTGACAGTTTGCAAGACATGTATTGTTAAGTATTTGCAATCAAACAAATGCTGTCCCATTTGTGAAACCCAAGTCCACGGAACAAAACCACTCCTTAGTATCAGATCTGATGCCATATTACAGGACATCGTTTATAAACTAATTCCCGATGTCTTCAAAAGTGAGTTCTTTTACAATAATGTCATTCAATGTCCAAAACATTCATTCACTCATTGAATGGCAGATGAGATGCAAAGAAGACAAATCTTTTATGGCAAACATCCCGAAGCTATGCCCGCGTCGGCAGAAGACGGGGGAGAAGTTGCGAACCAAAGGGTGTTTTATATGAAAAATGACAAAATAAGTCTTTCCCTCGAATATGGCTTTGAAGACAAATGCGATGAAAGAGATGCTATGAAGCGATACCTCTTATGTCCGGCCGGTCTCTCTATTTTGCACCTCAAGAAATTCATTGTAAGGAAGTATGGATTGTCCACAACCTATAAGGTATGTCAACTTTTTTCATATCTTTCATTAGTTTTCAATTCATTTGAAATAATATAAAAAGTGTTTTAAAAAGTGAATATTCAATGCTTTCATCCCTTTCCCAATGAGTTTCACTCCATTCCCCTCGTAATAGGTATACCCTATCATACATGACTCCAAACATGTTTTACTCTCAAAGCACTTTAATTATGATTTTCACTCTAATCAATACTACCGGTGCTATTGGTCTATATATCTCTGTGTGTGACAGATATACAGTAATAGCCTTTGTATTAATATCGGACATTCACTGTATATATAGACCAATAGCACGGGTGGTATTTGCACTACCAGTGCAAATGATGCCTAAAATGTAGATCTAGTGCCGCAAAGACCCCGGGGCTATTAAAAGCTTAATACATAGGCACTTATGAAGGTATGGATAGTGTCTGTAAATCGTTCACAAATAACATAATTCATTAAAAAATAGTTTCAATATATATGAAAAGGGGGTCAAGAGGTGTATAGCTGTTGGTGACGGACATACACCTGGAAAGGTTCATATGATCACCTAAGCCTCTGTCAAAGCGGAGGTGTCGTAGGTGTGAATAATGTGTTTTGTCTGTCATTAGTGAACAATAGTATGACTTCATTACAGCATATTATGCACAGAAGAGCACATACAGTATAGCCTAAGTCGTCGTAGTCTTACACAAGTCTATCACTGAAAGTGAATCACACGAACGAAGGCTCAGTTGAGAGCATTGTATGGCATATACAGTATTGTAGTATACGCTCAATGATGAGAGAGTGAGTCGTATGGAAAGCATTGATGTCTACCAATGAATGTATTTCTAGTCATATAATCACAAAACGTCTCAATAGTTGTATAGACCAGACATAGAGACCTCGTTTGGGGGACAAGAGATGAGAGGGAATTGATGTATAAACCTATTGATTATATGGCATGTGCTGTTAGGAACGTTGTAATGCATTTGTTATACAATCAATGCTGTATTAATGGCACTGTAGCCAAACATACGATATAGACACGAATTGAACTCAATTTTCACAAATTCCCAAAAATTGCTTTTTTTGTAATTTTCCCATTTTTTTATTTTTCCCAAAAATGAATGTTTTTTGAGTTTATGGAAAAATGTTCAAAATTTATATAAAGTTTAGATTTCGATATTTTATTGAAATATTTTCAGTCATTCATTTGTATTGTTTTTAGCGTTATATCAATTATTGTCTCTTTTTATATACTTTTTGTTTAAATTATGTGAAGAATAATTAATATAAATATTGTGTGAAAAATATAATGAAAAATATGTTATAAGAATATGTCATAAGAACATGTCATAAGAACAGTTCGTTTTTCCCGACCCAAAAACATAAGATAAAAAGTTTTCTAAATGTAAAAAACATGTCATTCCTATTGTAACGAATGTATGGGTGCTGTTGTAGGTGGACGTCATGTACTTGGAAGACATCCTCAATGAAGACTACACTCTGATGGACGTGGCGTATATATACGCCTGGAAAAGGGTATGTCTTCTCAACTCTGTCCACATTTTGCACAAATTCATAATTCGCTGCATTATTGTGTCCTCAACACAATCCACTTCTCCCTCCCTGTGCTCCACAATAGAGTATTTCACTATTTATTACTTACGTTAGTGTTATTGTGACTTAAGCCCAGTGCCAGCACAGGCACTGTATGACAAGCTGTCGCACATTTGCGTGCTTTCCATTGCATTCACTCATTGTATGTCTTGTATTGACAGTTGAGTTAATGCTTACGTCTATTGCTATCAAACGAATGCTATTTATTTATTGATTATCTATTTCTCTCCCATTCCTCCCATCCCTCCCATTCCTCCCGAATGTCTGTAAAAACAATAATAAAACATAACTTAATATTAAATTCAATGCATTTGCTAAACACTGTTTTTGTTAACGACCCCAAAATGCCATCCCTTTCCCCTTACAGAGCGATCCTTTGCGTCTCTTTTATCGCATAAGTGAACGGCCGATAAAGCGCTTGAAGACATCACATCCCCTGACCATAGAGTCTAAGAGTGGGAGTGGAAGTGCTAACAGTGACATAACTAATAATAGTGTGTCTGTGAGTCAGTCAAAACTGGTCGGAGCCGTCGGATCGCAGGCAGCGTCCAGTTGTACGCCTCATACGAGCACATCCACTATTATAATGACAGGTGCGGCTCCAGTGCCCACACCATCAGCTCTCAAGTCACACAACTCAAGTAATATCAGTAACAATAGTGGATCGACTGCCGTGACATCAGGCAAGGGATCGACTGCTACGCCCAAACATGCGGATACATCTAAGGGTACCTGTGCTTTGAATACACCTCAACCAACAGCAGCTACACCTCAGGGGATATTAAAGTCAAAGTCAACTCATATGAGTGCCAGTGGTATACAAACGGATGAACCGCCGAAAAAGTTGAGGAAGATTTTGCCCAACAATACCAGTGCAATGACACCCAAACCCATCACTAACACTAATTGTGTCAACACTACCAGTGCTGCACAGATGCCACAGTTGACTACAACCACATCCACCTCAACAGTCAATACATTGCGTCAGTTGAGGATTAATACGGATAAAAGCAAACTGTCCAACACTTCCGGTCCGATGGCACCCAATCTCGGATTAAGTGCTTCTAAAAAATCAAAAGCGGATACCAATTGTGTCAGTGATAGCAACGATGGCCTGGAATCAGGTCCTGAAAGGAAAGTGAGTCGAAAATCATCGGCATTTGATGTGCGGACACTTATTGGCACAAAGTCTCCAACCCTTCCGTGCAATCGGCACTCGGATGTCACAACTGGCTATGAGAGCAAAGTTGAGAAGACATCTAATCAGAGGAATGTCACCAAAAAATCTCAAACATCAAAACAATCCAAAACCAGTGCTCGTCATAAAGTGACCACAAACTCAATGTCATCGACTCAGCCATCGATGGCAACCAATTCTTCATTCGTTATGACTTCAAGACCACCCGTTCATAGCACAGGGAGTACAGCACCCGATGCTTCGGGTGTAAGGGTTGGAAAGAGCGGAACAAATGTGTCGCCAAAACAACTGAATGCAAAGCCATTGAAAACAACACAAAACGATATATCAGTGAAGACTTCGAATGATATGTCGAATGATAGCAGTCATAGAATGTCTATTAAAGGGAATGTCCCAAAGTCTGGACCACAAGCACCGGCAGATCATCCACAATGCCTATCGAGTCAGTTATCGCCCACATCTATTCGTATAAAACTGCCTTCTTTTCCATCCCTTTCCTCTTTGCCCCAAAGCTCTGTCAGTACTGCTAACAAGACTTCGAAATCGAGTTCTTCTAACAATAGACTGCCGGCGCCGACACCGACACCAATGCCTTCGACACAAACTAAAAGCAAAAAGCAATCGATCGAAATGTTTGGCACAAAACAGTTGTCCGACACTAAGAGCACAGACAGAGGACACAAACCAATGGCAAACTCTTCCAATCCTTCGATCTCTAAGTCACCCACAAGTCAGGGCAAAACCAAAGGCGCTTCTATTAATCAAATCGTCAACAAAATAGCATCGGGTGTTACGGCCAAAAGCACCAGTGTCAATGTTACGAGCACTACACCTTCCAATCCTTTGGTTAAGACTTACACCAGTGCTTCACAACTCATGTCGAGTTCAAATCAGGTTAAGTCGAATGCACTAAATGATGACAAAGTGAGCACAACCACAAAAGACAGTGGCGTTGCCTCTCAGGGCCATAGGAACGACAGTTCTATGAAAGCCGTGAGCAGTGCCTCTAATTCGGGAAATCTGGTAATTCGTATTTCAACCTCTGGTCGGACACATTGTGTCGAGAGTTTGGTCTCACCCAAGGATAAGAGTCCTCACCAAAAGTCTCCAAAACTGGATTCCAAAAAGGATTTATCTAACGGTGCGAATAACAACTCATCCAAACCTAACGCTTCCGTCACTGCAATCGATACTAAAAGTAGAAAAACGAGTGAAAGCTTTGATAAGAGTTTTAAAAATGAAAGTCAAATGAAATGCATTATCAATGAAGAAGAGGACGACGACGACATGGATGGCAAGCTTGTAGTGGATGTGCCCAATGAGGACAGTTATGACAACCATGTGATTAACACTAAGAGCAATGTCGGCAAAAATGCTATAAAGTCTGAAATAAATGAAGTTTCGGTCAAATCAAGGGATATGTCGACCAAACTGGCCATCAGTATCTCCTCAACTACATTGTCGGCTAACTGTGCGGTCTTGACCTCTCCTCCGCCCACACCCACTCCTAGTCCTAAATCAGAGAGTGATTCTACAGATAAACCCAATCCTTCGGCATCGAATGGACCGTTAGATCTATCCATGTCTACTAAAAAGGATGGGAATGTAAAGACGGCACCGACACCAATGCATGCAATTTATGACATTCCGCCCCCAAAGCCAAAACATTGTGTGAATCCAGCGGTTCTCGATAAACATAGACCCCTCTTCCCCACAGCACCCAAACAACACTACCATTCGTTCAAAGCAATGGGCACTCAATCACAAGGCATGAGACAGAGCACAGGGTCTTCAATGCAGAGCTCATCGGTCTCTTCGAACCACAACATGAATGCGTCCAAAAAGAACCGATCGATTTGTTCTCCGAACACAACCACAGGTAACAACCCATCGAACGGTTCGCGACAGAGGTCTCAACCACACAGTAATCACAGCCAAAGTCATTACAATCAGAAAAACTATTCAGTGATAACACCCGACCCTCATCGATACACACAGAAGATTGTCATTCGAAACATGGGTTCTCCCCCTGCCATCAGCTCTCATTTCAACTTCCCAGCGCATCACTAAATGCCTGTCCATCGAGTGCTTTGATTGTAGTTTATATTATCTGTTATTGAACTTCGAGTTTATTATACATTAGTTATGACTTAATTATAATATAATATATTATATTAAATGTAATAATCAATGAATTATATTATATATGAGTTTCAGTTGTGTTACTAATTATAGCTTATTAGGGCTTAAGTACAAAATCACAGCAAATATCTCAAATGCTTGACAACTGATCCATGATTTATGTTCTTCAGTACAAACCAATACAACAAATGTTTATATAATTCATAAATTGTTTTTATTTACAAAAAAAATCAATTTTTATTCGAGTCTTTAGTTTTGTTTTTAGTTATTTAAGACTTATATTATAAATGAATTTTAATCTAATTTTTAATTTAATTTAAGTTTAAATCACTTTTAATGAATTGTTTCACTTATTGTCAAAACACGGAATAATTGCACTTTAATTGATGTCTGCTTTCAATAGAGACAACAAATAATGTAAAAACATTTGAATCTATTTAAGCACTGATTTCTCATTAGATATAATCATTCATTAGATTAGAATTTCTTAAAATAGTTTCATATTATGAATGGTTTGATTGTTTAGTTGTGTGTCTGATGTCATGTCTCGCAAACAATACATTAATGTAACGCTATTTCCATATATGACTGTGTCTTACGATTGCAGTGTTTATTGTAAAACGTATTTCACAGCTCTTTAATGGGCTCACTCTCTGAGGTCCTGTACTTTCGATGTGGTGTTCCCTTATCTATGATAATAATGGGACACATATTTGCTGTAGTGTTGGTAAGAGGACGGAAACGAGCCGTATGTCAGAAGTCAATAAATCATTAAAACCAATGCATACTTGCCTTTCACTCTCCCTCCAACTACTCATCCAACCTAACAGTGCTTAGTTGGCACTATTGCTGGCACTCATAGTCTCCTATAGCCAACCGACAGAGCGCTGGAATGGCACAGACCTAACATTGATTTTCCAGTCGAGTGCCTCCAATGCGATCACATCTAATGGACTCAATCTCTGAAATATTTAGCTCTAAATGAATGACAAATTCAAATCTCGATTATATGAAAGAGAATTATTTTGATCTCATTTTCATCGATCAAAACATTATTCAAAGCTTTCAATCCTTTTCGCCATTAAAGCCTAAGACGTCGAAAGCATTAAATCTTTTTCTTTATTATATAAAACAAAACGCTTTAAACAAAATTGAAAACAAGTTATTCGAGAAAAATAAAATTATTTGTAAAACATTTTTGTGAATATTAATAAAAATGTTTTACAATTCAAATTGCATTCAAAGTAAGGATAAGTCGAAAACATATCGTTTGAAATGATCTTTACTTTTAGTGTTTGCACTTATTTTCATTTATGTCTCAAATTCAATAAAAGATATGGTTTTGAATTCATAAAATTTATGGCCCAATACTCCCGACGCAGCCATTAATGTAAAGCCAAAATGTGAGCAAAAAGTCGCCAAATGTGGCCCAAATTGAATGACCCAATCGTCAAAAGGCATACTTTTATCTCTTGTAACACATTCTCTGGTAGTGAATGGCATTCATGACTGACTCTACAGATAAGCCCACATTTGAATGCCTTTTCAATTGACTGAACGGAGAATTCACTTTAAATAGCGTTCAATTAATCCAATTATTCCTTCAATTATTGTATTTTTAGTCAAATTAAATGAAAATATTTTAATAAAAAAAAAAAATTTCCCCAAAAAACTCTTTGTTTTAATTTTCCTGCAAATAATTCTTACTTTCAGTGCTTTTCAAAAAATGTTTTATAAATCTGAAGTCGAGTCCAATATTTGTATTGAATATGAATTTATAGGTTTAAACGTTTTTATATTAAATCAGGTTTTTGTGGTGACTTTTGCCCTGGAGTTAGTCATTAGTATAAATTTGATTCTCCAAAAGATCGGCAACTCTTGAAAAATGATGAAATCATATGATAAGAGATGAACATCAATGAGATATACCATATAATTAACGTCTCACAAAATTATCTTCATTTGAACCAATATTTTCTCTATTATTCAAATGAATTGATGCATAAAAAATAAATTTAAACTCAAAGAACAATGAAATTAATTGTGAAATATTTTTCTCAACACTGTTTTCAAGTGAGTAAACGTTGTTTAATTTTATTATTTATTTTTGTTTTTTGTTAAACAGTTTTGCTTTTATTTGAAGGAAAACTTGAAGCAAACGGTTGTTGAAATGCATTCATATTTTTAAGGGAAGTTTGAAAACTAGAGGAAGTTTTGACTTGTATTCCAGTAAAACAAATTTAGTTGTCCTTGAATTTCAATATGCATTCATTTTTCATTACGATTCCTGTCCTAAGCTTTTCAGGTCATAAGCGATAACTTTTGAAAGACATTTCAAAAATATAGGCGTTTTTGGAGAATATGTTCATTAAATAATTGGTTTTGAGGAGAAACCAGTCGTGCATTCCTTACCATTCCTTACCATTCCTCACAAAAACTTATTTTCACTTTTTTATTAATATCTAATCTATTCAATGATTCGTTTGATTTTTCTCTGATATAAACTTTAATAAAAATATAATTTTTATAAAATTATTTTTAATGACATTTTGTTATAATATTTAGAATTCTTAAATAGTTTTGTCGAAAGTGGCTATAAATCAATCTTTTATTCAAAGCGATTAAAAACGAATCAAAAATTGAAAGTTAAATATAATTATCACAAAGTGTTCTCGACTTCAATAAAAAGTGAATTTGATTTCTAATCCATAAATAAAAAGCGAAAACTTATTTAAATTCGATCTCAAAACTGGTCTTAAATTCGTGAATGAATTCATTGAAAGTTTAAAGACATAGACATCAAAGCAAATAATTATAGCTTTCATTGAATGAAAGTTATACCAAACCCATAGAATGAGTGTATAGTTCTATAACATTGTTATACATTTGGAAAATAATTCATAATTGAGTTAAATCTTGTTTTTGAATGCATTCAAAAAAGTTATAAAAATGAAACAAAAATATAATCTCAATATTTCACAAATAAAAGACTTTTGAGTAATATTTTTAACATTAATACATTACTCGTTATTGCAATGAAAACATTGATCACAGAATGAATGCCAAAATTAATATAGAATTTGAAAGATTTCTTTATATCAGAAAGAAATGAATTTTTAAGAAAACAATGCTTTGAATAATACCTATAAATGTATTAAATGATTCAATGTCTATGCAGTCATTCAATACATTTTATGTCTTCTTTCGATTTTTATAATTATTTTCAACGATTAAAGAAGAAAATCGATAACAAAATACATTTTATTCATACAATAATAGGTAAAACAATTTATTTCTAATGATTTCATTGAAGCTAAGAATGAAAGTGAAAAATAACTTCAATTCAAAGTGTGATAAATCTGTTGTCAAATAAAATGAATGAAAAAGTTTTAATTCGTTTTGCAATTAGATTATGATTTCATAAATATTTTAAGGGATTATCACGGATTAAATGGCCTTGATCTTCATGTCATCACTGGGAGAATGTTCATGCATTTAACTTATAAAGATAACACCAAGTTCATTTTATAATAATTATAATCAGTGACATTTATCATCATTTCGTTCAAAGTAGAAATATTTCATTTGAATAGATCTGAAGTTTTTTAAAAGTTTTCTTTCGATTCGATTGACTTCAAAGTGATCTTCAACTCATCAGAGCGTCTATAATGTTGTCAATCGATTCTTAGATTGAATTTCTTAATGTCCTATAAATTATTGCAGCGATTAATTAAGTCTATAATTGACTCAATTGTTGTTTATATGAAAACCATTTATAATAACGAATTACTTATGAAATTATTTGAATGAAAATTCAGTGACAAATACGTTGTAAAGCTTTATATAAGAGATCTTTGAATGAAATTATAGACTGTTTGTGAGGACACGACTGCCTGTGAGGACACGACTGCCTGTCGGCCAAAATCGATTTGTGAGCACTTAAAGTGAGGGTCATTTGAATTAAACTGTTATTTCCCTCCATTTCGGCTCCAAATAATGGCATTGTTTTTAGATCACAAAAATGTTTTCAAAAGTCATTTGTTTTTTATACCAATAATTTGCATTCAAATGACTGAAACATAAATACTTTTTCATATTTTTCTTCTATACCTCTATTTCATCCATAACTCAATTGCTTTTCAAACCATTCTTTTGACAATTTAATAGAAATAACGTTTTTTTAAAAGATTTTTTAGAGCTTCAAAACTCTTATAAGAGTTTCATTTCGTTGAACAACATTTTCAATATCTGTCAGAAATGATGAAAAAAGGATAAAAACAGATATAATGTATAAAACATTTCATTTTTAGTTCAGCTCTTATTCTAAATTTGTTTCATCTCATGCTTTCTCACAGAATTTCTCTCAGCTCTAACCCAGGGTTAATTTGCGTGTTATTACTTTCTATGAGATTCTGGACATCAAATCACGACTGCATAACAGTTTAGTTGAATATAAGGATAAAAGCATTTTGTGATAGCTTTGGCTTAAAGTAATTTTATAGCAATTGTTATTTAGAGGTATTGTAGTCGAAGAGTAGAGTTTCATAACGTCTGCAACGATGAAACCAATGCTCTGTTATTACATTCATCTCTGCTATCATTGCATTCAATGCCATCGTTTCGATCAATAAAAAAGTGAATTTAAAAGCAGTCGATAAACAAATAGGTTTAGCATTGAAGCACTCAATGCATTAAAGCTTATAAATTCATATCTCATATTTCAATTTGAAAATTAACCTTGGTAGTGGTCGTGGTTATGGGGAAAGGGAGCTAAAGATGACATCTCATGTGAATGCGGTATAATATTAAACTAATTTATGAAATAATATCCAAAAAAGAGTCAAATTTATATCTTTTTATGACTTTTCTCTTATAAAGCTTTCGTCAAATCTGTTGAAAGTCTATTATAGTGAACCCCTGGAGGTATTGGTCACAGACTATTGATATAAATGACTTTTAAACCTATAATATGAAGTGTTTTGCTTATTATTGATAATTGTGTTCATAATTATTGATAATAAGAACATTGAAAGAAAATTGTGTTTCAGTTTTGATAATAGATTTTGGGTTAAAAATGCAAAGAAATTGTTTTCTTGTGCTTTGAATGCGTGAAAAATAGTGTTTAAGTAATAATTATTATGAGTTCACTAACAACAGAAGCAATCAAATGAGAGTTTGGACATCGGCTTCATATCTGTTGTAAAGGCAATAATAAGAACATTTTGTGCAAAAATTTCATATAATTTGGATAAAAAGTGCCACAAAATGTGTGACTCTATCTCTCAATCCCTGTATTGCACTATTCTATACACAAAAAGACTGTTTGCATGACTGACAGACCGAAAACATGGCTCGAAGACTGTTCTTAACATTATTGCAATACCAGCACTGATAGTATTTTGCAGCAGATCTGAAAGTCTGACAAAATATATTGCAAACCATTGCAAACGCTTTCAGTCCATTCATCCCATTCCTATTGGGCTTATGGTTGGCATAACTATTAGTTTATACACGACTGGCATCTCGTAAACCACTTTTGTCTCATCACTCCGTTAGCCATCATTTGATGTAATCTTAAAATATTTGCATTAATTTATGGCTTATATAATGAAGAATTGTTTGCATTTGTATTGAAAATGAAAATAAAATGCAATTCATTGTGTATTTTAATAATGAGTTCTAACGTTGTGATCGAATGGCAAAAAATGTTATAATCTTTGTTATCATCTTTTTTTCACTTATTTTCTCATCCCTTTATTTATAGAGATTTCAATTACAGTACTTAAGAGCACCTGAATCTCAAACAGTAATAAAGTTAATTAGAAATGAATACAAAAAATAAATAATTGAAAGTAAATTCAATGAAAGTTCTCAACAATTATTGTTTTCACTCATAGCTATCGACCGGTTTGTGTGTGTGAAATGAGATCTTTATTCGAGCGTTAATTTTAATAACAATAGCTTTGATGCACAAAATGTTTGCCCCTTTTGTACACTTAAGACAACATTAGTTGCAATGAATTCATTTCTGTTTGACTTTTACAGTCCTTTCAATGAATGCATAATTTTGTTGAAAACAAGATTTTTTCCGAAAAACAACTCAAACTTTATAGGAGGGCGTGATTTGGGTCTAAGTTTACAAGTATTGCAAGAATTCAAATTCAAATTATAGGAATCATTGACTAAATCTCTTCACTCGAATTA
Organism: Quadroppia sp. Gr-Ori-00064; assembly: GCA_034700825.1. Lineage (NCBI taxonomy): Eukaryota > Metazoa > Arthropoda > Arachnida > Sarcoptiformes > Quadroppiidae > Quadroppia > Quadroppia sp. Gr-Ori-00064. Next base: position 22,250 of record JAQIXR010000009.1, on the reverse strand, counting down.
AAGTGATCAAGGTTACACACCTTAAGGGTTATTCTAGTTTACAAATAAATCGAAAAAATGAAATCTTAAAGAAATAAAAAAAATCAAATTTTTCTGTAATTTTGTTTCACTTCAAAAAGTTATCGTTTCTTCAAAACTGAGTCTTTTAAGTGAATTTTTGAGTATTGGGTCAGACCTCGGATAGTCTGTACCTCTGTTTGGGTGCCAAATAAAGCCGAATAAAATAAATACGATCTGAACTGAACTGAAAAGCTTTCACTGAAATGAGTTATAGCAGAGTTGAGGACATAATCTATTTGTGCTCACAATTCAACGATGTCTACAAAAAAGCTTTCACTGAGAAGTGTTGGGAAAGAAAAGTACTATTTTTAGAGTCTTTTCTCACAAACTCTCGACTTCTTTTCAACAGTTTTTGCACAAATAATTGAAAAGAAAATGAGAAATAAAATAACAAAATGATTAAAAACTTTATTTAAGTTTATATTCAAAAAAGTAGTTTTTAATGATTTTATAAATTATTTTTTATTGATTAGTAGTTGTGTAAAAACAGAATATTTAGCTCTTATTCAATGTTTTGGTGAATAATACTGTTTTGTATACTCTATTTGTACCGCATATTCGAGTGGAGTTAAGGGGTATCTGAGATACAGTAGTTGTCGGCAAATCTATTTAATCAAATCTTTAGCCAAATATTCAGAATGTGTTTAAGTTTTCATTTCAATAAACTTTAACAAAAGGTTTAATTATGTGTTTAGTTAATCATATCCTATAATAACTCAATTTTTTTAGCAATAAAATCATTTGCGTATAAATTGTCTAAATTTAAAGCACTTAATATTAGTTATATATTTTTTGCATTCATTTCTAAACTTCTATACAAATAGAGCAAAAATATAAATACATTACAAAAAAAACAGAAAATCCAAAGAAAACGGAAGAATGCTTTTCGTGACACAAAGTCTGAAAGAATTTGAATCTGAAGAAATCAAAGTTAATATGACTTTTAGTTTATAAACTTTAAACTATTTGATAAATAATTCTTTAAATGAATGTTTAGTCAAAACTTCATTTGAAATAATATATTAATAATTCACGTGAAGTGAAATCATTTGAAAATGTTTTAATTCTTATAAGAAATCGATTTAATATCTAATAAATGGAAAGTAAAGTTAACTTAAAAGTAGTTTTAATTTCATTTTTGATTAGTTTAAACGCCGTTCAAATCATCACTCTTTCAAATGTAATCGCATTTTCTATAGTTTTCGTCAGATTTGATAAAATAATTCAATTTTTAGGAAAATGTAACCGAAATGAATGGACAGCCGATTGAGAAACTTATCGATGAGAAGAAGTGGGAACTGATGTCTTCATCGCTGTTATTATACATGAGCGGAAAACTCTATATTTCATTACATCATATATTTCTCATTACTATTGGATTCTTAGTGTCAATGATTATAATCAATTCATTTATGTTTTCAATTATTTGTAATGTTTTGATTAAAATGAAAAGAATTGAAAGTCTTTAAGAAGAAAAAGCAATACTTTTTACACAAAATATAACTAAAGACAAATTATCCTTAAATTCTTGAGATTCAAAAAGTTTTTTAAAGAGATTTTAAAGCTTTTCATAAAATCTTAAAAATAGTCTCAAATGTGAAAAATTGATAAAATATTATATAATAAAATCACAAAAACATTATTCAATAGAAAATGTTTTGACAATTAATATAACAAATGAATTGATATTAATATAAATAATAAATATTTTCAAATTTTATTTGAAATCTCTTTCATTTGAACTAATATTACATCGAAAACAACATAACATGAAATGGTTTTGGCATTCGTAGAGCCAATGGTTTGGATGTCTTCCTCTCTTTCCAATTAATAGTTAGCAAACATTTTTGATTTGATTTCCTTTAGTTTCGGACAAATTGCAACCGAACGGTTGGGTCCAAATCCTGGGCTGTATCAGAGCTATAGATAGTAGGGCTGACTATAACTACAATATCCTATATTAGCGCATATCGACTCTCAATCAAATGAGGGCTCAGAGAACAGGCAGAATTGGGCGAACGAAACAGTCAGTGCCCCTCTCTTTCACTCCCGACCTAAGCTTTGCTGTGCTATAGCTTTGGCTGTCCTTTGATCAGCAAATTGTGATTCAGTGCACAAAAAGCAGACAATATATAACTCCTATTTAAGCAACTTTTGATCATCTGATAGACTGTCCTAAAAGCCAATGTCATTAAGTCTTAGCACTGTTTTATTAAAATATATGTTCAGAACATATCATTCAATCCTATTAGCAGTTATTCTAATATTCTCTCCAATTATTGCTATAAAAATATTAACAAAAATATAAATAAAAGAATTATTTATTTATTATTTTTGTTTTGAATCCAAATATCATTTAATATTAAAGTTTTGACAAACAATGAATGCATTGAACAGACATTTGACTCAATACAAAGAATGTGAACTTCTTTATGTAATACACAATGCAATGCAAGAGCACTGGTATGGATGGTATGGTATGGTATGGATGGTATGGCGTGATATTCATTTCGTGATATGTTAGCCAAAAAAAGGTAGTTCTTGTCTGCCTGTGCTGTTCATACATCTCATCCCAACATAATTGGGTATTAAAGCGAATGCATTCAACAGAGACAAGTGCTCTGACAGACCCGAACTCATAGGAATGGGAGGCTATGGAGAGTGTGGAGAGTGAGCAACGGTTGAGATAAGGCAGATATTAGGGAGAGGGAGAGATAGAGGAGAGGGAGAGGAGAGAGCAAAGGGAGAGCGAGGGAGAGATGTAAGAGAGACGACTCTCTCGGGAGAGAAATCGACATTCAGTTAATGAGTGAATACTGTGTGAGAGCACAGGCAGAGCACAGCCCAACTGTCGCCCCTATTCCTGACAATGAGTCCGATCCAACACTTCATCGATTTTGTTGTTGTGTTTGACTCTCTCTCGCATTCATTGAGACATTGATATAAAGTTTATGTCAAACGAAGATTTCATCCAAACTTTCGTCTAAGCCTTGACTCAAAGACATCGCATTTGATGTGATTTTTGCTTTTATTCAAAACTTTTATCACATTTAAAGTGATCTCAACTTTATATCAAATGTTGACACAATGTCTTCAGCAATGGATTCACATCTGTGTCACGAAAGGCATTCAAATCAATGTTGTCTTTAAATATCAATTAAAATAATGGTAAAGAAGAAGAAAACCAATTCTTGTGAAGTATTTATGCATAAATTGTTTGAATTAAAACTTATTAACGTTTGAATTGATTCCAAGAAATCTAGTTCTTCGACATCTCATGACCTGACGAGTGATGCAGCAAATGATCCACCGATTGATCCGAACTCAGACATGACTTCTTCGGCCAACACATTGACCACAAAATCGATTCCTTCCTTCAAAAGTGAAAAATGGATTTCCAGTCGATATTCAAATAACTCAAAGAAAGCAAAAGTTTGGAAAAGTCTTAAACAGATTCTGTCGAGCGATAAGTCATCGACGGTTAGCGGTGTCTCATATACTGCCATAGATTGTCCTCCAACGAAGAGACCACCCAAAAGGTATTCAGACTTGAGTGGACTTCCGGCCAAATACAGAGACCCGACAACTGGTCTTCTTTACCACAATTTGGATGAGTTTGCGTTAATTAAGACTTTCTCTAATGATATAACAAATGGTTATTTGGAACTAAGAAAAGCTAACGTTTGATGTCTTCACTCATGTCTTCACTCGAGAGGAATATGTGATAAAAAAGTCAATAATTATTGACTTTTGTTAACGTTTTTCTAAAATGATATCATTTCTTAAATTGTCTTTTATTTGATTTTTATTCAAATGTTTATTGAATTCAAAATAAATTTTAAACAATTAATCAAATGATGAAAATTTAGATCATTTTTACAAAACATTGTCAACAAAAATATGGATCAAATGAATCAATGGTTTTCTGAATGAATCAATCATTTGTTTTAGCGATTTCTGACTTATATTTATTGATGGCCTCTTTGGCCACTTTCAGCCTTTCCTTGAGGTCAGAGATCTCGTGACGGACTTTGTTTTTGGCGTTCAGTACTGTATTTAATGTCCTTTCCTTCTTGTCCTCGAAGTCGGTCTCATGTCTTAACTGACTTAACGTCAATTGTCTGTTTGTGGACAAGAGCTGAGACATCATAACCGACGGATCTTGAAATATGATCTCATCGTAGAATTCAGAGATTAAGTGCTTCTTAATGTTGATGACATTGTTGTCGGTTTGGAAGAGCTTTAAGATGTGGTATATAGTGACGGGTCGTTCATTGGGATCAATGAAATAGATTTTGATGACGATCTCGAACTCACCCCAACCTGTCTCTGTCACCTCGTAAGGGGGTTTTGCCACCACTCGGTTCGGGTTCACATAACTGTCGTGTAGTTTGAAGTGGACTTTCTTCACATATGAGGACATGTCTTCATTCTTGTACGGCTTCACATAGACTGTCCACTGATGGGTATGTCCGTCCTCTTCACGCTTTTTACCGAAATATTTGGCAACGTTTCCAAACACTATCGGCTTCACTGTTGTCGTCCCCTTTACTCTACCCCCTGAATCAGGTCCGTATTCACTGATCTTTGACTTCAATAAAACCATTTCAGTCATTGTCTTATCGTTTAATTGAAGACAAAATTGTAATCAAATTTAATGACAATAAAAGCAATGTTTTATCAATTGTTTCATAAATAATGTCAACTGAAAAAAGTCAATACATTTGTTGAGCAGTTCTTATATAACGTTACGAATTATCTGTAAAAAGTTTTTGTTTTGCATTCAATACAATAACGAATAAGATTTGAAACACAACTAAATGTGTTATGCAATCAATGAATGGACTCAATGTTTGCTATAATTGAAGCCGTAATTGATTGACGAACGCATGTATGGATAGGACGACAACGAGAGGTGTCTTTCCTTTAATGCAAAACATTTTTTCACTTTTTATTTGACATTTTCTTTAATTAAATAATTATAAACTTTTATAATTGAATAGATTTTGTCTTTAATTATGAGTTCAGACAATAAAAGTGCAGATAATGTCGCCGAAGAGAGCGTTGCCAACGATTCCGGGTATTTGTTATACATTTTTATAAATGATTTCATTATTTTCTTTACATTTGATTTCAATTCATTTTTAGCAAAAAATTATTATTAAATGAAACAAAAAAACCAAAGAATAAGAACCGGAAGAATAAGAAGAATAAAGAGATCAATGACTCGTCCAATGATTCAAATGCGGTTCATATGAATTGTTGTGACTCTTCGTGTTCTGCACCTCATGTCCAGCCCTTGAACCAAACGGATGGTGCGGTCGGCGGACAGCCATCAGAGTCGGGCGAATCGCAAGACATTTCGTGGACTTATAATAATTTGCAGAACATTAAGAAAGCGGTGGAAATGCTTAACCTATACCAGGGCTCGACTGCGGCCAAAACAGCCGAAGACGCCGTCAAAAAGAAGTTCGAGTTTTGGGAGACACAACCGGTGCCCAAATTGGACGAAACCCCTGAAAGCAATGAACCCATTGAACAGAAGACCAAAGAAGATATCAAAAAGGATTCATTGAATCTTCCGATTGGATTCATTTGGGACACTCTGGACGTCAACGACGAGCCGACTGTAAGATCACATCCAGTGTTTGATTCGTATCTGACATTTGTCTCAATTGATTCCATGAATCCATAGCTCAAAGAATTATACATTTTATTGAACGAGAATTATGTCGAAGACGACGACAATATGTTTCGGTTCGACTATTCCCCTGAATTTCTTCATTGGGCGCTCAAACCCCCTAATTGGCAGAAGGAATGGCACTGTGGGGTCAGAGTTCAGAAGAGTAGTAAATTAGTTGGTTTTATTAGTGCCATTCCAGCGACGGTCAAAGTTTACGATAAGTATGTTTTCAATTGATTTTCGATGTTTTCAACGAGTAATCAATGATTGAATCGATTGACAGAACCATAAAAATGGTTGAAATAAACTTTCTTTGCGTTCATAAGAAGTTGCGCTCCAAACGAATGGCACCCGTTTTGATACGAGAGATCACACGAAGAGTCAATTTGTTGGGCGTTTTCCAAGCGGTCTATACGGCCGGTGTGTTTCTGCCGAAACCTGTGGGCACCTGTCGTTATTGGCACCGATCTATTAATCCTAAAAAGTTGATTGAAATCAAGTTTTCACACCTGAGTCGAAATATGACTCTTCAGAGAACGGTTAAACTCTATAAACTTCCAGAAGATATCAAAACAGTTGGGTTCAGAAAAATGCAATCGAAAGACATTAAGAAAGTGCACAAACTATTGAACGATCACTTAAATGGTTATGACTTGTCGCCCGTCTTCGACATCGACGAAATTGTTCATTGGTTTACACCTAAGGATAATGTTATCGATAGCTTCGTAGTAGAGGTCAGTCAGTCCTTTCCTCAACTCTTTCCCTGTTATTAATAACTTATAATAACATAATTAGAGGCCAGTAAAGGATGGCAAGAAAGGCGAGACCCAGATCGTTGGGTTCGCCAGTTTCTACACCTTGCCCTCAACTGTTATGCATCACCCCATCTATAAGTCCATTAGAGCCGCCTATGCTTTCTATATCGTCGGGTCAGATGAGGTCGGTCTTCAGGACCTAATGCAAGACGTCTTAATTGTGGCCAAAAATGTAAGACATTTGAAGTGTTTGTCTTAATTAATGTCAAATCAATCCATGAAATGATAGGCCGGTTATGACGTATTCAATGCCTTAGACTTAATGAATAACAAAGAATTTCTGGAGAAACTCAAGTTTGGTATCGGAGACGGAAATCTTCAGTACTATCTCTTCAACTGGAAGTGTCCGCCACTGACACCCGAAAAGGTTTGTCCGAATCGAATGCAAAGGAAACACATGTTATATCTGATTCCTTTGATGACAGATTGGTCTCGTCTTACAGTAAATCATAAATCGATTCCAACTCTAAATCAGTTAAACAACAGTTAATTGAATTTAATATTTTTTTATGATTTGTATTGAAAGCACTTTTTCATTGAATTCAATTACAAACGATTGGCTCGTGTTTTGCATTCAAAGTAATTCTGGTCACTATTTGGTTATAAATGCAAACATTTATTTACATTAATTGTTGTATTAATTAATTAATGATTTTATTGTTCACTAATTTTAGACTTTTTTATTCATAAAAATCAAATTAACTAAAATTTTGACCAAATTTTTGCCTTCATTTCATTTATTCTTCAAAATTTTTGATAAGAATTGGTTTACAAACACTTCGTGTGAATTGAAATCGTCTGAATATTATCTATAATTATGAACTACTTGACCCGGATGTCAATAATCAGTGGAAGAGATTTGAATGAAATTCACAGACATAGAGAACGGACTCAACTATTGATGACATTCATTCATATTAACCAAAATCTTGTGAACTAACGATAACTTCAGAAGAAGTAATTCATAGCAGAAATAGAGGTATAGAATGACATCAAAGGGTGACAAAAAGGTAATAAAATTCTTGAATTTAATAATTGAAAAATAATTCAAATTTGATAAACAATTGACAACAAAAACAAATCATTAAAACTATTAAATAATTAAATATAAATTAAATGTTTTAATGATTTTGAATTCAATTCATGTCTTCAAAGGTTTCCATTCGTCAAAGAGTTGGGCCACAAAAGGGACAGAGAGTTTGAGGATATCTTTCTGAACATAACTGTCGGTTGACTACTATTGGACTCAATGGCAATCACTTTGTCTTTCTTGCCTAGTTTGCAGTGGACAGGCGTATCAATCCTTACCTTAAGTTCTTGTTTATGAATTCTAAGAAAGGGTTAAAAATGAAATGTTTTTCAAATTGAATGAAATGTTTGAAATGTTTGAAATGCATACAAATAGTACTGATGGAGAATAACGGCCACCAGTTCTCCGACTCTATTGATGTCTGAATTTTGATTATCTCTTAAACTGATTAAACAAAACACAAAATCGTTGCCATCTTTGAGATGAATCACTACGAGTTGATCCGAACCGGAGGTGACAGTGATTCCCGTTATGTTTTGGATTGGCGTCGGTTTCTTCAAAGGGCAGTGCTTTTTGATATCGAATTTATGTATGAACTGATTGGTGACAACCACTGCTCTGTCGGAGCTTTTGTTGAATTTATTTATTTTTCGGACAAAACTCGAGAACAATATTTTACGGCAACCGTTAGTATCGCTTAGACTCAGTCTATTGAAAGCCGACTGAAATTTCATATAATTATCGCATTCGACCTTTTTGTCCAAATAACTGCCTTCCCATTTGCTATTGAAACCCCAGTCCCTTCTCTTTCCTTTGAACGCTTCGGCGGCAATGATTTTAAGCTGCATTTGAGGCCATTCTTCGCGCGGAAACTTCTTCAGTACCATAAATGCCCGCCATTTCAGATAAATAATTCTTAAGTGATTAATACCCGCATTGTTCCTGAGAGAGGCGGGAGGTGTCGGCCAGGGAAGGGATTTGCCGTAATCTCTAAGGTTTTTCACATTTCTGTAGAGATGAAGCATTTGGACAATGTATTTGCGAACTTTATAGCGCCGGTAGTATTGGATAATAACCAGCGCTGCCTTCATTTTTCGGTATCGTTTCCTAGCTATAGTTCCCCTCCAGAGCTTCTGAAGGAATACAACGATATTTTGAAGCAGTTTCGATCGTTCCGTCTCTAACGATGCAATGGTTTGTGGGGAACGGACGAAAATTTTGGTTTTTCCATATTTGACATCATTTGAAAACTGATTTTCGTCGATAAGCACTCGACAGCCGTCCCTATCATTGCCGCTCCTGTAGTTAGGCCATGTCCGCGCCGATAGCATCTTATATCTCCGTAGAAACCTTTCATAAGCCATTCTGTAGGCAAATCCAGCTCTTCTGACCCTAACATTCTCAAGTAAGCCCAGGTATGCGACCTGATGTTTGACCCTTTCCTCATCAAACATTACGGGAGACTTCTGTTCGTTGGGTTTAATACATCTCACATAATAGGGCTCTTTTGACATCAGTTTCTTCACGAGTGCTATCATTGAAGTCTTAAACATATATCCGGCCGTAACCGGCCTTTTGGTCACTGCTGTCAACTGTTTGGCGCCGTCGGGAAACATATCTGAATATAGTTCACAAATAAGTCATTCAAAACAAACATAACATAATTGATGCCAACCTTTGATCACTTGATCGCTACTATTGAACAGAAGTCGTTTGAAGTCCTGAAAAAGTGAGTCCTTATTCTTGTCCAAAAAGCCGACTATAGAATAGTTGACTTCTCCGGCGTAATGCTTGACCCGGAAGTCCCTGTGATGGGCGAGGGTTTTGTCTGAGGGACACAATCGTCGACTCATATAATGCTTATGTCCGGACAGTTTGCTGTCCATCGACTCGAGAAGCAATTCATCGGTGATTTTGCCGACATTAAGACAGGCCTCGTCTATGATAGCGAGTATTCCTCTATGGCTTTCCTCAACTAAACTACATATAATGGCATTATTGAAGTACTCGATGTGTTGCCATTCAATGCCTTCCCTCTGATATTCTTCTTGTTCTTGTTTGAGGACCAGTTCTATGAAGAGTTGTTGCAGTTTTTCGTTACAATAATTGATACAAAACTGTTCGAAACTATTATTTTCAAAGATTTCAAAGCCATAGATATCTAGGACTCCAATGACTGCCCCTTTCTTTCCAAAACTAATACTTCTTCTGTTGACCTCTTGGTCCACATCGAGAGTACAATTGATCTGTTCGACAATATGTGAGAATAGTCTGTCATATATGGCTTTGGCGAACGCATCCCTTCCATAGGAGGCCTCGTTTTTGGTGTGCTGTTTAGACATGACTTCCCCGCCCGCGGCTATCACTCGTTGGCAAAGACTTTTCACTAAATCTGATTCATTGACACTCAATAGTTGTGCGATTAATTGGGTTTCCCTTTTGGCTGAACTCGATATCTGAATGAGATCTTCATTGTTTGGATCGTAATTGAAGCCAAGATTTCCCATATGAAGAATGGCTGCGATTATCTTCCAATAGGTCTCACATTGGGATTCACTGAAGTTTAAGACTTTCATTGCACTCCCGACTGACTTGTAATCGGTTTTGTCATTGATTGAGTCCACCTAAAAGTGCCACAAATCAATTCAAGTCATTGTTCTTTAAATCTCAAAATAATTTTCAATAAAACTGTTATTCAATTAATAATAAAGTCTTTGTCCAAACCTTATGACTTCCCCCCTGTTTGAGGTAATGGTAATGATTTGGATCTCTTTTAAGTCCAAACTTATTTAACATCTGATCCGAACATCCGTTCAATAATTGGTAAAATGAATGAAAATTTCGTTCTCCGGTCTGTTGTCCGATGACCCGGGACTTCATGTCAGATAAAATTCATTAATTTTGTCGAATAAAAATGGCTTTCCTTTGCATACCTTTTCGAGCAAATAGTTGTTCACATGACCTCCGAGTGGATCGCCTTTGAAGTCAAAGTTAATGTCCATATATTTGCCAAAACGACTTGAGTTGTCGTTTCTGGTGGTCTTAGCGTTTCCAAACGCTTCCAAAATGCAATTCGATTGAAGCAAAACATTCTTCACTCTAAAAGTTTTACATTCATTAGATCTCATTAATGATACCATTCCTAACCAACCGCTCGATCTCTTGTTGGCCACTAATGTTAGTGATGGCAGCGATGTATCTCATGATAATCTTCGACGCCTCTGTCTTTCCGGAACCGCTTTCACCTTTGATTATCAATTGAAAGGTAACACTGAATGCAGACTCGGTTGGAACTGACCTGAGATGACAACACAGGTATCTTTGAATCTTTGCTTCATTGTCTTATAGGCCGCGTCAGAGATGGCGAATATATGCGGCGATCTCTCGAAAATCTCCCGACCCTTATAGTCGTTGATATAATCAGAGCCATAGATATTGACAGCTCGATAGGGATTGACGGAAACGCACACTTCCCCTATGTATGTATATATCTTTCCCGAACCTTGTCTTCATTTGAATAATTGATTTGAAAATACGAGAAAATTATTCAAAACTTTGTTTCAAATTTAAATGTAATACAAATAATGAAATTTAAATCAATTGAAGCGAGAATTCCTAAAAACAAATCAAGACTTTGTGTTCTTCTGTCACAAAATTCATATCAATTTTGTTTTTCTCTTTGATTTTAATTTTAATTTAAATACAATTAAATACAAAGTTTTAGTCAATGCAAGAAATTTCAATTTGTGTTCAATTAGTTGAAGAATTCGTTGAATAATTCACTTATTAATAGTTGTGTTTACTTTCAAATCAAATAATATTCTAATGTTTTCTTAATTGAAAAAAAATATATAAATAAATGAAAAGTGAAAAAATCAGTCAATGGCTTGACTTCAAAGCAATCATTATTTTGAATTATTGAGACATGAGAACAGGTTTGGGAACTGCTTGTGATGTCTGTGCCCTTAATTAAGTCAAACACATTTCAATTGTTTTACGCATGGATTCGTACTCTAAATAATTGTAGACTAAAATTGTATATAAATGTGATTTCTATTCAATTCGTCTATATTTCACTCATTAAAGTAATTTCATTAAATAAATCTTTTTTTTTCAAATTTGTTTTTCTCACAAAAATTAATTTATTGTTTTATTGTCGACACAAAACAATTGACAAATGAGTTAATGATTTATTTACAAAAAACATTATTGTAATAGAAATCGATTATTAAATGAATGGCAATTTGTCCCAAAATATCATTTATAAGACATTTATATTTTGTGATTTAAACCACTTTTTGATGAGGGCTTACATTCTGTTACCTCTGATTGTTATCAATATTTCATACATTTGTGATAACAAAAAAATTGCAAAAAATAATAAAATTTGTTCTAATAAACCAAATGAACTGTTGTTAAACTAGACCAAGGGTAACTTTTGGGTAACTCAGGGTAACTTTAAGATATTTTTGTATGGAAATATGGCTTTAATTAATTGATTTACGACTTAATCAAATGTATTATTACTTCAATAAAAGCCATAAATTCAATGTAAGAGTAATTAATGAATTAATTTAAAGGAAAACAATTTTTTTAATACAGTTATCGATATTTCATTTTCTCAAACATTTTCTCATTTTTCAATCAATTGTCAAAACTTAATCTCAAAATAATTACATTGTTTTCAAAGAGTTATTATTTGATTATAAATGAAAATCATTTAATTTTAGCAATTTTGGTGAATCACAAAATTTCAAGACTTTAGGCAATCTTGAGATGAAAACGTTGTCTGCAATGAAGATAACCTTCGTTTGAATGAATCATTTGCTGAAAATTCACACAAATTAATGTTTACTTTCATTTGCAGTTATTTTATCACAATTTTCATTTCATATCAAATTTTATTGTTATATAAATCAAATTCAATGCAAAATATTTTTATTCAATATTTTGACGATTTATTTAAGTTATAAAAATAGATCAAATATGAATAAAAGGGGGTATTCTTTACAGTAAATTCGAACAAAGTATTTCATTGTTTTAAGGGTTTATTTAAATTTTTTCAGTTTATAAAATCTGAAGTTTTTTATCAAAAATATACTAATTTCGAGTAAACGACAAGATTTCAAAGGATTGCCATTCGATGGCTTAGTTTCGAAATATCATAGGTTTTCAATAAGTCTTATCAAAGAGAATGACATAAAAGTTAAGGCAATTTTAAGCCTTAATGACAACAATAATCGGTTGTCATAAATATTATCTCACTTTTCAATACACTATTGAATACCTCATTATTTGTTCGTCTTTTGTGTTACAAATAATTAAAATTTATTTCAAATACTGACTGAAGAATATATTTTGAAAATGTTTTGTCACAAAAATGTTTCGACAAAATAAAAGAGGAAATCATTTATCGAAACAACAAATTGAAAATTTTGAAAGTTTTTGCTTTTTCTATACATTTAATGAATAGAAACAAAAACAAAAACTTTTCAAAAACTAATAAAAGCATTAAATGTGAAAATATGTGAAAATATATGACAATTAAATGAGTTTTGAATGACATGAAAATATTTAATTAAATGTCTTGTTGTCATTGAATGGTTGGAACAGATCTATGAAACAGATCTTCGGAACAAACAAAAAACAACTCAAATATAATATGTTTTCATTTAATTATTTTTATTTATTTGTTTCAATCAAATGTTAAGTCATTTCAATGACTCAAAATCTATGGAAACTTTTCTTAAGAATAATTCTCTAATGATATCATAGTTTGAATATAGTTGAGGAAAGGGCTTAAACGCCTACCCATTTGTTACCATAAATGAAATCATTGGTGACATTGAAAACAAAATTATTTCACATTTTCTTATTATAACTAAATTTAATAAAATTTGTCTCAATTTTAGACTTAAAAACATTTGAAAACTGTATGAAAACTTTGAATCCAAACCTGATTCTCAAATTCTCGACGAATGAAGTCATGGAGACGTCGTCGAGGAGGACGGCGTCGCCGACACCGACTTCGGACAGTCTATAAGCCATTGAAGTTTCGGTCAATTGTTTCAAATGTTATATAAAAATGCCTTCAAATCGACTTTCACTTAATTAACAGTCAATTAGATTTTGAATCAATTATTCAAATAATAAAACATTTTTTGTTTCAAACTTCAAATGAATTTCATTGAAATCAACGAATATTTAAGAAAAAAATGTGCGAAAAGCAGATGTTGTTGCGAGCACCAGCACCTCAGCACTGGTAGGTTAGGGCTGTGTGTCAATACAACAGAGCAAAAAGTTTCAAATAGAGTGCTTTTGGCATAACTTTACTATAAGTTTGAAACATTGATTGCATAATAAGCTATAACAGAGCACCCAATGAGAGACAACCGGTTATTGAGGTTTTAATTGAAACCAATTTAAATGAATTAAAAATATTTGAATTTTTTTTTGATTGAAATTAATTTAATAAAACAATTATTTTTATTGTTTTTCAAATTACACAAACGTATAGAAAGTCTAATACAATGAAATGATTTAGAGATCAATCAATCAATTCCTTCTTCGCCTAACTCTTGATATTCGCCAAGAGTTTGGTTCTTCATATTTATTATAGAGCGGTTCCAAACGAAGTTGTTTTTTATGTTTACTCAGTTTCGAGGGATCAGCGAATTTGAAGAATGTCGGCGCGAACTCTACTAACCATTTAGGGTCTATTGTCGTCACTTCTCTCATGTACTCCTTAGTCGTGAGCACCAGTTCGTGGTATACAACCCATTCGGGCTGGCGGTTGAATAGGGAACTGGAGGGATGAATGTAAACAACTTGGGAGTCAACTAGGGTTCGGTACCCCTCCTGTGGATCCTTTTTTGCGGCGTTTCTGAAAAACCCGCTGCAAATGGCTTTCTGGACGCGCGCCGTATTCTTAGCACAGGACACGACATCCAACTTATGTCTGTCCATAATTCCCAACAATTGTTTCCTCACGTCTTGTGCTCTCTTAAGAGTTCTGATCTGAACAAAGTTCTCATAACACCAGGGATTGGAGAACTTGTTATTCTTCCACGAGTTGTAAACGGCCAGTAGTGTCAAGTGATCCCCTTCCAGTTGGTTGAACTTTGCCTTCTTCTGGTCAGCCAATGCCTGCTTGTCTTTCGGCCGATAGAAGACGTTTTGGACCGAAAGCATCGAAACAATGGTTAGGATCTCATCACTACATCCAAGACTGACAGACATTATCAACATTTTGCAAAGTCTTGGTTCGAGCGGAAACTCAGCCATTCTTCGACCCAAACGAGTGAGTAATCCCTCGTCGTCTAAAGCACTCAATGAATGCAATTGTTCCAAAGCCATGATCAGGGTCTCAGTCGGTGGCGAATCCATGAAATCGAATGACAATAAGTCATTGATTCCCATTGCCTTCAACTGGAGGACAGTTTCGGCCAAATTAGTCCTTTGTATCTCAGGAACGGGTGTTGTAAGCATTTCGTCCCTATAAGCCCTTTCCGTATATAAACGATAAGTCTTTCCCGGACCCGTTCGACCCGCACGACCAGCCCTTTGCTTCGCCTGTGCCTGAGATATAGGGGTGACTATAAGTGAATCCATTCCTGTCTTCGAATTGTAGACATTCTGTTTGACAAATCCCGGGTCAACGACATAATAGATGCCATCGATGGTCAAAGAGGTCTCTGCAATATTGGTCGCAATGACCACTTTTCGAGACCCGGGAGGAGTGGGTTCAAAGATTCGGGTTTGCATTTCACTCGGAAGGGCTGAATAGACCGGAAGTATAATCAGTTCAGGAACTTCTGGACCCAATGACTTCATGCGTTCGTAAAGTATTTCACAGGAAGTGTCGATCTCTTCCTGACCGGTGAGGAATAGGAGTATATCTCCGGGCGGTTCCGTTAAGTGTATTTGCATTACAGTTATGAGCGATGCGTCCAAATAATCCGTTTCCGGTTCTTTGGTGTATAGGATCTCAACTGGAAATGTTCGGCCGGGGATCGTAAATATAGGCGCTTCGAAGAAGTATTGGGAAAACTTGACGGCGTCGAGTGTGGCCGACGTCACGATTAGCTTCATTTCCGGTCTTTTCTTCACTGTGTTCTTAAGGAGACCGAAGAGAACGTCGGTATTAATAGTCCTTTCGTGCGCTTCGTCTAACATAATGACAGCGTATTGTTTCATATCGGGATCGATGAGACACTCCCTCAAAAGCATACCGTCCGTCATATACTTGATCTGTGTCTCAGGACTCGTGCAGTCCTCGAATCGGATGGTATACCCGACCTCTTGTCCTAATCTACAGCCATATTCTTCAGACACACGTTTGGCGACAGACATTGCGGCCACTCTTCGGGGTTGAGTGCATCCTATCTTTCCCCGCGCTGTATACCCGGCTTCTGCTAAGTATTGGGTGATTTGAGTGGTCTTTCCCGAACCCGTCTCTCCAATGACAATCAGTATCTGATTGTCGAACACAGCCCTAACCAACTGGTCTTTGAATGTATAAATAGGTAAAGACATTCTCTGCTCAATTAGAGTCAGTTGTGTTTTCTTTCCGTACGACGCCTTCGATCCTCCACTGATATGTTTCTTCCATTCCGGGACTTCAAGTGGTTGTGCGCCGACACCTCTCATGTTTGCGGCCAATGCTCTACTCTCAGTGTCAGGCATGGGATCGATCCAACTCTTGTTCAGATTAGAGGGCACGCCATCCATCTCTGCCTCCCTTTGTTGTTGTTTAACCTCCCGGCGCTCCTTCGAAAGAGCCGATTGCATCATAGCTGACTGCGCTAACGACCCGTCGGGGTTCTTAACGATGCGAACTGGACTCAAGTCCATAAGGTTTGCCCTTCCGTGCCCTTTAAGGAAGGCCGGGTCGTCTTCTACTAACTCTATTTCTATATCTTCGTCGTCGTTGTCGTCATCTTTGGGCAGAAGACCACAGACCTCATCGAAGTCCGGGAGCTGTGATCTGTCCAATACATTCGCGGACATCATTTGCTTCAATTCCCACTTTTCGGGCGAAGATATTCTTTGAACAATACGTCTTCGACTCTCAACGTCTTCGTCGTCAAATTTTTGCATTCCAGCCAAGGGTAGAGTCAGGGGTCGGTCGGGGTTTCGGGCGCTCAACATATCATCGCTATTCATATTCTTTCGATCGCGTGAAGGGTTGAGGTCTTCACCCGTTCCCTGATCTACATCTTTGATCGAAAGACTAGTCTTTTGTCCGGTAAATGAAAGCACTTTCACATGAACTCTTTGCCCCCTTTGAACGACTTCATTAACATTATTAACCCTTCCCTCCCGACGCAGTTGTGATATGTGGGCCAAACCCTCCCACCTCTTCTTGAGGCCATCCATTTGAACAAAACATCCGAATTGCATAATATTAGTCACTTTCCCGCTATATATATCGCCCACAACTGGTTCTTCTGGCAGTTTCTTCCTCTCCTTCTCTCTGTCATCTCTTCTGGATCTACTTTCGCGACTCCTATCCCGACTTCTATGCCGACTCCTATCCCGACGCCTATCTCTATCTCTATCTCTTGAGTCACTTCTATGTCTTCTTCGATGTCTATCATAACTTCGTTCACGACTTCTCGATTTCTTGCGTCGATCTCTACTTCGACTTCTTCTTCGACTCTCATCTCTGTCTCTATTCAACTCATCTTCTTTTTTATGTCTTTTGTCTTCAAAATCGCCACCACTTTTAGGTGCCATCGATTCCAAGAGAGCCATCGCATCGATGGCCACCTTATTGTCTTCACTCAATTCACACTTAATTTTCGGATCCAATTGTTGTTTGTCTTCATTTCCATCGCTTTCGAGCATTTGTCTCACATTCGGATCGTTGGGAATCGCGAGGAATGGGAACAACACTTTCTTCATCTGAATATCACTTTTGTCCACAGATTTGCTTTCATTTTCTTTTTCATTATCATTGGGTTTGTGGACACTCTTCGGCCGCATGTGTTGAATGATTCTCAAGAGATTGGCCACAAATGAATCGTTAAATTGTGCCCCATTTTGGTCGAGAACTGCTTTGAATGACTCGAAAGTGTTGTTCATTTCAGACAACTTTATGATGAATTCCGCCATATCTTTGTCATTGAATCCCAAGTGGTTCTCGAGTTCTGTACATATCTTCGACACAAGAGATAACTCTTGAAGTTTAGATAATTCTTCCATTGGTTTGGTCTTTGATTTCAATAGCAATTCATTTTAATAAACAATAATAAACAAGGTTTTTTTTCTTCAAAAAACAACTGGTTGCTAAAAATATCCTTGGTATAGTATAGCCGAAATGAGTGTAATTTCAATATTTTTGCACAACTTATATCAATATATAAATCATTTCCAAAACGTTATTCAAATAAAAATA
Organism: Quadroppia sp. Gr-Ori-00064; assembly: GCA_034700825.1. Classification (NCBI taxonomy): domain Eukaryota; kingdom Metazoa; phylum Arthropoda; class Arachnida; order Sarcoptiformes; family Quadroppiidae; genus Quadroppia; species Quadroppia sp. Gr-Ori-00064. The sequence goes on along the minus strand of JAQIXR010000009.1, from coordinate 4,263 downwards.
TATTCAAAACAAAAACGTTTTGAAAATTAATAACGAAATCAAAACATAAGTTATTTTTCAATTCATTCAATAATAACGTCAACAAAATTGGGATAAAATATGTTTAAAAGTTTTAATTAAATTATAATTAATTGTTTTGATTGAAAACCAATAAACACATGAAGTGAAGAATAAGACATTTCGTTGATTTGGATCTCATTCAAAACAATCGACAAAATTGAAACTAAAGCCAAATATGAATTAAAGCCGTTATTAATGGTCTAAACGTTAAGACATTTCAGCCATAATTGACATTCAATTCATTGTCTGTGTATTTAATCGACAATTAATTGTAAATAAATTTAACTAAAAATCAAATACAATGTCAAAAACAACGGCAAACAAAGGAAAGGTGTTTGCGGTGGAAGAAGAAGAAGAGGAAGAATTGGTTGATCAGCAAACAGTCATACGTGAAGAATGCAATCAAAGCCATTGCCAGGGATTCGACCAAAGGCTCAAAGAATGCAATGATCGGGTGAACAGTAGGTCCAAAACCAGTGAGACCTGTATGGAAGAGTTGATTGATTTGATGCATTGTATCGATCATTGCTCGGCGAAGAAGTTGTTCTCAAAGCTCAAGTGATGGTCAATCGATGGTCAGCCGTGTCTTCGGCGCCAATCAGTCATACATTAGTTGCTTATTTAGTAATACTTTAGTCGAAAATAAATGGGTTTTCAATAAAATTATTATTAGTTTTGATTCAAAACAATCAATAAGTCATTACTTAATGGACAGCACATCCAGTCCTACACAACCCCTACTCCTTGTCCATCTTCGAGGCATTGATTGGTTCCAAAAATTTCTTTCTTTATTCTCTTTATTGAATGAAAACTTTCGGACGATTTGAGTGATTATACCATCGTTTGGAACAGCAATCACTTGTTCATTGGCTTTGATATCCCAAACCCCGATATGATAGCCCGCGACCATCGCTGCGCCCAAAGCCGTCGCTTCAGTCAGTTTAGACCTTAATATCTGACGTCCGGATTGTGCACCTGTAATAACAAACCCCTGAAAGAGAAGTTCATTTTCTACTTTGATTTGAAAAAGTTTTGAAAATAAAACTTTGATTTCATATTTGACTCAATTCTTGGGTTGTCTTTTGGCTCAGAATTGCATTCATTTCACAAAACACTTATTTGTCATTGAATTCAAACTTACCCTAAAAATAGTGATACCAACAGAGGATATACCAACAGATGGAAGCGATGTCCTCTGGAATCCATGTCCTGGATGACCTAAAACTACTTGCACTAAATCCGGTGTATGCGATGGGGTGTTAAGGGGAAAGGGGGGAAAGGGATCAAGTGCCCACCCAATGGCCGAATTTCCGTGCCTCTCTGACAGGACAGACAGTATCTTTCTAGGCCTAGAATCCAGATAACCCAGAGTCCCAGATTATCGGAATGAGCACCTAAGGGGGGTATTAAATAAGGGGGTCTTTAGCGTACACTTGTGTCCAAACGTCCATATCTTGCGTTAACTTTCGTTGAATTGAACTAAATTTGAGATAAAAACAAATCAATTAATTCTTCGATTCTTTGATTAGTTGTGAAATGAATGCAATTCCGAAACCAACTGAAGAATTGGATCAAAAGAAGTGATGAATGAATTTCGACATCAATTTTGAAACTTTTATCATAAAAACAGAATTTTTTTCAAACAATATTTTCAAAACTATTTTTATTTTCAAAAATATATAATAATTGAAAATTTTTATGTTTTGTATTATTATTGGAATAAACAATGAATTCAAATATTTGTTATAATTATTTAGAAAAGCATTAAAGCATTTGAATACTTGACATTAGTGTCGGAACAGAATATAATGCTAAAAATATTAGACAATTATAATATTGAAAACAAAATTCAATTAATTTATATAACATTAAATGGTTTCAATTATTCATATAAAAGACAGAATCAGTGATAAGTTGTTTCGCGTAATCGGATTGCATTTGATGATAGTCTTCAGATACCATGAGTTCAACTCTATGTTCGGCCACATATTCAACACAAAGGCTCTTCAGTTCATTAGATCTGTAATCAATTGATGCCGAATATAGTGAACAGACATTTGATGTGTCTATTAATGGCTTCAATGTCTGAACGCATTTCAATTTGAGCTCTTCTTCAGAATATTCATTAGTGATGTCCAAAAAGTCGATCAAAGCTTTGATGTCTTCGGTATCAATAGAATCGGTGTAAATACATCGAAGGAAAGCATAATATCCGTCATAAGTGTGGCCTTTGATCTCATATTCAGACAAATTCTTTGATATCATTGTATCGAAATGATCACAATTCGCTGCGATAAACCATTTGTGGACATTAATAATCTGATCATTGATTTTGATCTTCAAATCACTGTATGTGTTGTTATCGAAAGCGGAACTCATTTTACATAATATTCTGTTTTTCTCATTAAAATCACAGAATTTGAACGGTTTATAAGTGAATGAATGTTCACATCTCTCGTCGATTGCCTCTTGAATTGACTTCAATTCTGTTCGCTTTGGACTCAAAATATCGCCATCACTTGTTTGGCCCCAAATATATACCATTCCTTCTTTGCAAACACCGAATGACATATTTTTGTGAACAAATATATCATTGAATTTTGTTTCTTTTGGAATAATTTGTGGTATATTTTTGTTATCTGTCCCTCCATTGCCTAACTGTCCGAACTCATTATAACCAAACGAATAGACATTCCCTTCACCACTCAATGCTAAGCTATGGCTTAAATGTGTTGAAATTCTTTGAATAAACACATTTTCAGGCATTTCAATACAAGTCAATTGATCGCAATGTTCGTTATGGCCTAAACCTAACTGACTCTCGGAATTATATCCCAAACCATACACTTTGCCAGTAATGGTTCGGGCAAAGATATGGTCAGCACCGGATGATATTTCAATGAACTCCTGTTCCTCAGCTCCTGTCACTCGAATGGGTATCAATTGTTGACTTTGATTGAAATATCTGAAACCAAACCAATAAATACTTCCCGATTGTGTCAACAGAAAGACTGATCCAAAAACGGTTGAATCCATGTCTGTTATCATTATGTCTTTGGTATTCACAACAATTGGCACATTTAGATCATAATAAGCTCTACCCAACTGTCCCTCTTCACCCGTACCCCAGGTATAAATTTGACAATTATTTGGTCCTTCGATGAGCGCAGTCATTGATGTACGGCTTTCAACGATTTTGATGATCTTTTTGCCACACAATTGTGTGATTAGTGTGGGCTCAGTCACTCTTAGAGAATGACCCAGGCCAAGTTTGCCACTGGCATTAATGCCCATTCCATAGACTTTGTCCTTATTTGTTATTATTATTACATTTGTCTCCTCTTCTAATGAGAAGACATAGACGGACTCAATGGCAGAGATTATCTCTTTGTTCACATTTGAAATGACTTTGTATTTCAACTTCGCCTTCAATTCCATACTTTTTTGATAACAATTTTCAATATAATTAAATATTTAACGAATTGTCACAAAACCAATTGATTGCAATTGTGTTGATTTGCACTGGTATGCGGACAGGCGATTACTGATAAAGTGTACCTGGATATGCGCAGGTAGAGTTAGCCTATGCAAGGTAGCATATACCGTATAGGTATGACCACTCTTGGAGTCAATTTCATATATATAAACCTATTTTAAAGCTTTGAGTAATGTTTGAAAATTTCATTATTAATAAATGTCTACAAATATTCTGTAGTTCTCGACTCAACCGGTCGTTTCCCTCCGCCCGGCTTTTTAGAGGGAATCCTATCGAGTTTTGGTGAATACGAGGAATGTCTGAGTATAATAAGTCCGGCCAATCATGACATCAAGACTCCAATTGAAGGCAATTATTGTCTATTGAACCCCAAACTGCACTTTCCTTCAGTGGATTCCTATACTAATAGAGAACCATTTGTTGGACAAGAGTTTCATTTCAGGACAAAACTTATGCAAAGCTATAAACTGGATAAGTTTGCAACCATTAAGGCTGTCATTGATGGTCTGGTCCAATGGAACGGTAGTATATTTAATCTGGGTATTTGTGTTCCATCGGTCTATACTCCTGAAGAAATTGAAGACACACTCAATAAGAGTAAGTCATATAAAACAACAAATTATAAACAAATTGTGAAAAGAATTTTTTTATTGAAAATTTATAAATAATTTATTCATTTAAAGCATAAGTAATATAAGGATAAAAGC